>ML663566.1:2427841-2519687 GCA_007570785.1 Antilocapra americana
GTGAAAGTGCTACACTCAATATGCCAGCAACTTTGGAAAACTCAGCAGTAGCCACGAGACTGTCAGTTTTCATTCCAATCCCAAAGAAAGGCAATGCCAAAGAATGCTCAAACTACTGCACAATTGCCCTCATCTCACACGCTAGCAAAATAATGCTCAAAATTCTCCAAGCCAGGCTTCATCAGTATGTGAACTGTGAAATTCCAGATGTTCAAGCTGGACTTAGCAAAGGCAGAGGAACCAGAGATCAAATTGACAACATCTTCTGGATCATCGAAAAAGCAAGACAGTTCCAGAAAAACATCTATTTCTGCTTCATTGACTGTGACTTTGACTGTGTGGATCACAACAAACTGTGTAAATTTCTTAAAGACATGGGAATACCAGACCATCTGGGAATACACAGTACAAACAAAGAGCTAGTTAGTCATAAAGTGTTTAGGGGAAAATGTTCAGGGAAAAGGGAGTATCAAGTACAATAGCCCACAAGTGTACTGATATTGCAAGGACCCAATGAAGAAGGTGGCCTTGGGGTATAACGAGCTAGGATAAGATAGAAGTCTAAACAAGAAGGGATTTCAATTTCATTCTACACTCAGTGTGGTGCAGGTATGGTAAGCACTACATAATTTACATTTTATAAAGGTAACTGGCTGCTCTGAGGAGAATGCATGTAGGTGAGGAAATAAGAAGGTGAGCAGGACATCTAGTTTGAGGGCAATCAGTTCAATTAAAAACAGTGATAGTAGTTTTCTTGAGCGACAGCAGTAGAAATAAACAGAAGCATAAGAACCGAAAATACAATCTGTTGGCTGATCTGAAAGACTATCCTGTGAGAGAGTGGATGGGGAGTAAAAAGAAGACTCAAATAATACATTTAGGTTTTGTTTGTTTCTTTGTTTGAATAACTGGGTAAAAGGTGCTGTAGTTCTCTGAGGTAGGGAAGACTGAATGGTCATTTCCTTGTGCTCCTGTATATTTCAGTTTACTTATAGGATTTATTACTCAGTTGTGTACAGTGGAGCCCCTTTCATGTCACAACATTCTTCTTTACATCATGGCTAACACTCAACAGGGCAAAAGCTGCTGAAAGAGGTGCTTTACTTACGTGTTATCATTTCATTTTTTACAGTAACTCCATGATGATGGCACTATTATAATAACTATGATATAGATAAGGATGCTGACATATAAAGATCCATGATTTGCTTGTGCTGACTCAAGGAATGAATGTCAAGAATTTGGTCTTAACAGAGGCCTGGATCTAGTTCCAGACATGGACTTGGCCTTCTTTAGAAAAATGTGATGTGGTAACACTCCTCTTTCAATATTCTCTCTGGAGGGATTGACTCTTTGTAGTAACTTTGCAGTTTAAAAAAATATATTTCATAATATTCTCTCATTTAATGAGGTTCTCACATGATCTGCAAGGAATTGAAATTTAAAGAGGAAATGTAGAGCGACAAATGTAATTTATCAAGATCATACTCTAAGAAGAATCAATGTTTAAACAAAGTCCACTGGATTCAATAATCTATGCTCAATCCTCAGCATGGCCTGTTGGGTTAAAATGTTGGCCAGAGCATGACTTCAATGGGAAAATCTCAGTCCAAAAGGAAAATGTAGTCAACTGTGCATTATTTGGCTGAAGAAATGGAGGTGGCATGGAGCAGAAAGCAAATAATTCTATAAAATAAACAGAAATTTAATTTAACAGGATGACTATATTTTAAAATATCCTTTTGAACTATTTAAACAACAGGAAAATCAAAGCTCTTTGAGACTTTGTAAAGACTATGGATGTTACATTGTATGTATTTTGTTTGATTTTTAAGCAAATATTTTTCTATGCATTTGTCAACAATAGGTAGTTAAAAGATAATTTGATAAACGCACTGATTTGTTGATTCTAAAGCGCAGAAACTTTGAAAGCTAAAACATTGTCATTGCTTGTATTTGTCCCTTCTGTATTCAAATAGAATATAAATTATTGATGATAAAAAAGCATATCTTTTAAAGACTGTTGCCAGGGTGATAGTTTCTGTAAATGTTTGTATGCATTTACAAGTGTATGTATGTAGAATAGAGAAAAATAACCAAGTTAATGTTTTTAGGAAAATTCCAAAATATTTGCGTTTGAATGAAACGTCATGGATAGTTTCCTGTGGAAGAGTCTAGTGAGAAAAGGGCATAAACTAAAGCTCTAAAGCTGCTGCTTCAGCAATTTGTTTTCCACTGAAAACAACAAAGGAAAAGAAAACATTAAGTATGCCAAATATGCTAATTGGAAAATAATGCTGTATTTTGTCCGCATCAATACAGTAGCATTCATAAAGTCTGTTGGGGAGAACAGGAGAGTGACTTTATAACATATAAAAGGAAGTGATACAGACAAATTTTAGAATTCTACAAATAAAGATTGCTTGTCTCATTTAATTTGGAATTATTTTTAATATCAAATTATTTTTTAACAAAAATAGTTTTTAAAACATTATATTTTGTATTCATTTATATGAGAAACAGTATTCTCATAGCATCTCCTAGAGATTATGTCTCACCCTGGTTATACCTGATTTAGATCAACACTAACAATATCTGTGTTGTTGGAGAGCTCACAAAGGGGTAACAGGAAGAAGGGCTCCATTGGATTAGTTAGGGCTAACCTGGGAATGAGGAAGGGAGTCCCTGAGTCTCAAAATCTGAGAAATTTAGAGTTGGAAGCTACCATGGAGATTTTGCTCAAATCCTTCCTTTCAACATGAAGAAACTGATAGTCAGAGGGCAAGCAATCTGCCTAAGAGATGCCATGTTTGAGTTAGAGTTGCATATGGTAACCACAGACCAATATCATACAGAAAACTGAATAGAGACTTAGATGAAATGTGGAGATAAAACTAATGACTTCAGCACATTTTCCCAGCTGCATCAGCCATCCTCTAACAGTTAAAGAGCAACTCAGACACTTCACACTTTCAAATTTTAGTAAATAGCTAACAGTTATGGAAAGGGGCTTCCCCAATGGCTCATTGGGTAAAGAATCTGCTTGCCAATGCAGGAGACACGGGTTTGATCCCTGGGTTGGGAATAGAGCCTGGAGGAGGAAATGGCAACCCACTCTAGTATTCTTGCCTGGAAAGTACCATGGACAGAGGAGCCTGGTGGACTACAGTTCATGGGGTCACAAAGAGTGGTACACAGTTGAACACATGTCAAACACACATAACTTTTATGGAAGTTTTCCAATGTATAAAATTATTTCCCAAATTCTCACACCAAACTTAAATGAATGAATGGATGACCTATTTTAAGAAAAGATAGTGGCTCACTATAGCCTAACTAGGACTTCCCTGGTGGCTCAGATGGTAAAGAATCCACCTGGGTTCCATCCCTGGGTTGGGAAGATCCCCTGGAGGAGGGCATGGAAACCCACTCCAGTTTTCTTGCTTGGAAAATCGGCATGGACAGAGGAGCCTGGCAACTACAATCCACCGGGTTGCAAAGAGTCAGACACGACTGAGCAACACACCACAGCACAGCAGTAGCTTAACTAAATGCCCTGTTGTAATAATTTTCTTGTTAAGAAAAAAAAAGTTGTCCATAATGATTAAAAAAAAGAATAAGGGGAAAACACATGTTTTGTTGTTTAAAGACAAACCAAGACAAAGTCATCTACTTTGGTACTACATGGAGAGTACCTATGTGCTGAAAGGATTCAGTCTCCAGAGAAATATGAACGTCCATTGTAATTAGTGAAATAATCATTATGTTTGAAATTCTGAAGGTTGCAGATTTCGGTCACACTCTCTTTTCATTATGTAAATATTGTTTGCATTTAATTTCATACACATTGTTTTAATCAACTTAACTGAACAAGATGAAGGTTACAGCTCAGAGGGTATCTAACCCAAGCAATTTACCAAGGACAACATTCACCAATCATGGGTGAATGATTGTAACAAGAGTAGCTTTCTGCCTATTGGTACCAATGAATAAAGGACAAGATATTTGAAAACAAAAGTGATACATCTACCACAGAAAAGGTCAATGCCCTCAAATATAAGAAGATCAAATTCGACTCTAAAAAGGCAAATGCTTTGCATATCAAGTTGTGAAAACAAGCACAGAATTGAGTTTTAATCCTCTACATTTTCACTGTGGTATCAATTAACTCAACAATAGCTTTATGTATCTATTTAAAAAATGTAAGTCAAGAAATTTAACTATTGTCCATAAAAATCTCTACTATATTATATATTAAAAAAGGAATGGATATAAAAGGTAAAGCTAAATTTTAGACCACAATAATAAGATAGGATGTAAGCATTGTGTGTGTGTGTGTGTGTGTGTGTGTGTGTGTGTGTGTGTGTGTGCGTGCATGCTAACTCACTTCAGTCGTGTCTGACTCTTTCCGACCCTATGAACTGTAGCCTGCCAGGTTCTGTCCATTGAATTTCCCAGGCAGGAATACTGAAGTGGGTTGTCATTCCTTCCTCTGTGGGATCTTCCTGACCCAGGGACTGAACCCACACCACTTACATCTCCTGAACTGGCAGGTGGGTTCTTTACCAGGAGCACCACGTGGGAAGCCCCACAAGCCTTATACTCAATGTAAAAGAGTGGTAGTTCTTATGTTCAAAAGAAGTATACAAATACATAACTTGAGATTATTAATGAATGTTTATAGTGAAGTGCATATTGTTTTAAGTGAGGTTTCCCTGGTGGCTCAGATGGTTAAGAATCTGCCTGCAATGCAGGAGACTCAGGTTCGATCCCTGGACTGGGAAGATCCCCTAGATAAGAAAATGAAAACCCACTCCAGTATTCTTGCCTGGAGAATTCCATGGACAGAGGAGTCTGACAGGCTACAGTCCATGGGTGTCAAAGAGTCAGACACGACTGAGCAATTATCATTTTTACATAGTTACTTTACTGTATGTATCTCACACAGTTGGTTTATAGTATGTATCTTTTCCTGATGCTATTAGTAGCTTCCACTGTAGTTTTTCAATTATTTCTACTTCCCTTAAGTGATAAGTTAAATGATGACACCATTATTATTCATGATAAACTTATACTCATTAATTGCTGAAAGCAAGATTATCAAATGAAGAATTGTTCAATTGTTCCCCTGTATTGGTACAGTTCAGTTCAGTCGCTCAGTCATGTCTGACTCTTTGCGACCCCATGGACTGTACCATGCCAGGCCTCCCTGTCAATCACCAACTCTTGGAGCTTACTCAAACTCATGTCCATTGAGTCAGTGATGCCATCCAACCATATCATCCCCTGTCGTCCCCTTCTCCTCCTGCCTTCAATCTTTCCCAGCATCAGGGTCTTTTCCAGTGAGTCAGTTTTTTGTATCAGGTGGCCAAAGTATTGGAGTTTCAGCTTCAGCATCAGTCCTTCCAATGAATATTCAGGACTGATTTCCTTGAAGACTGACTGGTTTGATCTCTGCAGTCCAAGGAACTCACAAGGGTTTTCTCCAACACCACAGTTTAAAAGCATCAATTCTTTGGTGCTCAGCTTTCTTTATAAACCAACTCTCACATCCATACATGATCACTGGAAAAACCATAGCTTTGACTAGATGGGCCTTTGTTTGCAAAGTAACATCTCTACTTTTTAATATGCTGTTTAGGTTGGTCATAGCTTTTCTTTCAAGGACCAAGTGTCTTTGAATATCATGTATTGGTATAGAAGAAAGAAATTGGGTGCTGAAAAACCTCAGGAAAAATGAGTAAAATCAGTTCCCACAAAGGATTTTGGAGAGGGTCATAAGAATGTGGGAGCAAAATTGGAGTGGGAATAATTAACTCTCAGGATGAGAGAGAACTAGAAATCAGATAGTCATGTCAGGGAACATTTAAGTGAGGTAGACAGCATTCAAGGTGCAAACAGTGGGTTATCAGGACATTGAACACCAAAATAGTAGACTCACCCTGTGAGTTTATGTGGAAAATCACACCATTCTTCAGTACATTACACAGCAGGCTTTGTAAGGAGGAGTTAGGGCCTGACAGATTCAATCCATCAATTTTTTAAGATATAAATGATCTCTCAGAAGTTGTCTAGACCTGACATTACTACTTTAAATCTCAAAATCCCCCAATCTTCTGTTTGCTTTGTTTTCTCTCTTTAAGTTATACATGGATATGTATCATAAAACATTCAAACTTACAGTAAGATCAAAGGTACTAAGAAGATGCAACTATATACATTAATATACAGTATATTTTTTCTCTTTCTTACTTACTTCACCCTGTATAATAGGCTCTAGGTTCAGCCACTTCATTAGAACTGATTCAAATGCATTCCTTTTTAAGGCTGAGTAGTATTCCATTATATGTATGTACCACAGCTTCTTTATCCGTTCATCAGTTGATAGATATCTAGGTTGCTTTCATGTCCTAGGTACTTTAAATATGTACTGCAATGATCATCGGGGTGTATATCTTTTTCAGTTTTGTTTTCCTCAGGGTATATGCCTAGAAGTGCTATTGCTGGTACTGATGAACCAATTTGCACAGCAGTAATGGAGACGTAGACATAGAGAACAGACTTATGGTCAATGGCTGGCAGGGGTGGGAGAGGAACGGAGAGAATAGTATGGAAGCATATACTACCATATGTAAAACAGATAGCCAATGGGAATTTGGTCTGACTCAGGGAATTCAAACTGGGGCTCTGTAACAACCTCAAGGGGTAGGGAGGGGTAGGAAAGGGTGGGAGGTGGCAGGGAGGTTCAAGAAGGAAGGGACATATGTGCAACTCTGGCTAATTCATGTTGATATATGGCAGAAATCAAGCCAATATTGTAAAGCAATTATCCTTCAATTAAAAATAAATTTAAAAATAAATAAAATATGCAACTAGAGATTATCATACTGAGTTAAGTAAGTCAGAAAGAGGAAGTCAAGTGTCATATTATATCACTTATATATGGAATCTAAAATGATATACATGAACTTATCTATGAAGCAGAAACAGAATCACAGACATAGAGAACACTGATGGTTGCCAAGGGGGAAGGCATTGGGGAAGGAATGGAATGGGGGCACCTGGGTTAGCAGATGCAAGCTTTAATATAGAGAATGGATAATCAAGAAGGTCCTACTGTATAGCAAAGAGAACTGTATTCAGTATTCTATGAAAAACCATGAAAGTATATAAACTGAATCACTTTCTTGTATAGCAATAATTAATCCAACACTGTAAATACACTATGCCTGAATAAAAATATTTTTAATGTCAAACCGTCCCTTTTCATGTGTTTGTTAGCCATTTTTATGTCTTCTTTGGCCCACTTTTTGATTGGGTCGTTTATTTTTCTAGAATGGAGCTGCAGGAGTTGTTTGTATATTTTTGAGATTAACTGTTTGTCCATTGCTTCATTGGCTATTATTTTCTCCCATTCTGAAGGCTGTCTTTTCACCTTGCTTATAGTTTCCTTTGTTGTGCAGAAGCTTTTAATTTTAATTAGGTCCCATTTGTTTATTCGTGCTTTTATTTCCAATATTCTGGGAGGTGGGTCATAGAGGATCCCGCTTTGGTTTATGCCACAATGAGGTATACCACTTTACACCAGTCAGAATGGCTACAATCCAAAAGTCTACAAGCAATAAATGCTGGAGAGGATGTGGAGAAAAGGGGACCCTCTTACGCTGTTGGTGGGAATGCAAACTAGTACAGCCACTATGGAAAACAGTGTGGAGATTCCTTAAAAAACTGCAAATAGACCTGCCATATGACCCAGCAATCCCACTGTTGGGCATATACACCGAGGAAACCAGAATTGAAAGAGCCACGTGTACCCCAATGTTCATCGCCGCATTGTTTACAATAGCCAGGACATGGAAGCAACCTAGATGCCCATCAACTGATGAATGGATAAGAAAGCTGTGGTACATATACACAATGGAATATTACTCAGCATTAAAAAAAAATTCATTTGAAGCAGTTCTACTCAGGTGGATGGAACTGGAGCCCATTATCCAGAGTGAAGTAAGCCAGAAGGGAAAACAACAATACAGTATACTAACGCATATATATATGGAATTTAGAAAGATGTTAACGAGAACTCGGCATGCGAGACAGCAAAAGGAATGCAGACATATAGAACAGACTCGTGGACTCTGTGGATGAGGGCAGGGGTGGGATGGTTTGGGAGAATGGCATTGAAAGATGTTGAGTATCATATGTGAGATCAATCGCCGGCCCAGGATTGTTGCTCGGGGCTGCTGCACCGAGATTTCCCGGGGGGAGGGAGTCGGGAGGGAGGAGGGAGGGGGTTTCTGGAGGGAGAGCATATGTACACCCACCCATGGTGATATCATGTCATTGTATGGCAAAACCAATAAAAAAAAAAAGTCCCTAGGCTCAGATTATCATCACAATAGTGATGCTGACAAGGGATAATATGAAGGAAAGTTGAGAGATAAATTTCCTCAAATATAAAACATTTGCATAATAAGATGGACAACAATATCAGTAATTGTTAGGAGGTAGATTATCCTCAGAAATTTCCCTTCTCATGAATTTGTTTTCATAAAATTTGAGAACTCTGATGGAATTTTCCCCTTCAGAAATAGATGGTGAGTAAAGTCAAGATTTTCAAAAATCATTGAATTAATGAAGACAAAGACAAATATGAAAATATAAAATATTCCCAGTATCTTAATGTAAATATTGTATAATGCATATTTTAAAATTAAATCTGGCTCTTAATTGGTTAATAAGAATCTAACTTTTAAAATGAGGGAGAAAATAATAACTAAGAAGAAAATAATCAACAAATCTAGGAAGAAATGACAAAATTAAACCAACACATAAACATTTGATTAAAATTTTGTGACCGCATTAATTTTAAATAACATCCAAGTAATGAGAAAAATGTCTAAATATTATAGATTATTTTTAAAGTTTATTGTCTAAAAGAGGAAAATGATGACAGAAACTCAATAGTAAGTTTGAAAGTGTGAAAATTATATGATGGACTTATTGAGACTGTTTTTTGGATTTATTGAACTATGGTATATGAATGTGGGCTGTAAAATTTCTGGTTTTTGAAATTCTTAAACTTTTATTTGGAACCAAGTAGAAATTATTTTTTTGAAAGTAAATTGAACAGGAATGCTTTTCCTTTGTTTCTAGGTGTGCATATCATTACTCTTTTGACTCTTAATTGTCATAGTCAATATTATATATTTGTATTAAATATTTAACATTAGAATGTATACTCATACCAAATATGAGACTTGGTCCCCTCTACACATTCACGTCAAGAACAAATTTTTGTGGTGTTTTTATCATGACCCTATGCCCCACCAAACACTCACAGAATCACCTCATCTCGATATCTTTTGTATCTTTCTGAGTTGTCCATTACAGGAAAGCTCTTCAAGTTCAAAGAATCTGTCTTCATATGGAGGCTATAATTCCAAGTCACACTATCAACATTTATATAAATCATTTTTTTGTCTAGTACTTCTTTGCAACACATTTTCTTTACCCATCTTAATATCTTTTATTTAGTTTTTCAAATTTTCTTGGGATTAAAATATTCCTCCTGGGGTTTTTTCTGATAAGGTTTTATTTTCTTTATAAGTACTTTGGTCTATTTGTCTGGAAGTTTATAAGATTTACTTCTAATTTAATCTATTTTTAATGCTTTATCAAAGTGATTTCTCTATTGATCTCTAAAATTTCAATGGTATCATTGAATCTGAATATTCACATCTTTAAAAGAACATCTGTTCTTTGATTCTTAATCCCCCTGTCTATTATTCCTTTTTGAAACTGCCTATAATTTGCATGGTATTTGCATATTATTTATATATTCATCAACATTTCTTATTTCTTTTTCTAATTATTTCATGTTTTACATATTTTTCTCTCTTTTAAACTTAATTCTCCATCATGAACATCTTATTTTTTAGGACTACTAAATTTTTACATTTTAGAAATTCTAATCTAGAGTTTCAAACATTTTGAGTTCTAATTGTGTTAGACTTATCCTTGGTTTTTAATGTTTTCTTCTTCCTCTTCCATTATCTCTACTCAATAGGAGCTGTCTGTTCTAATTATTCTTTTTGGTCTCTCCCTCAACTTGCTGAGTTCTCTCTCTCTTATTTCCATTTGACTAGTTGTGGAGGTAGATTACCAGTTACCATGTTAGTCAGGTGGTTGCAATTTCTCCTGTAGTCATTAGGAGAAGGCTGAAGAATATATACTGGTAATTGTTCCCATGAGCCTACATAAAATATGTGAATAATCTGAGACCAGATCTGTCCAAAGGTAGAGGAGAGAGAGGTGGTACCTACAATAATATCACAAACTGGGAACAATTCTCACTATGAAATTTCAAGGGTGTGTTTCATTTCAAATTTCAATTGACAAAACAGATACCAAAAGCAGCCTATGGGGATTCTCAAGAAGAGAAGGGCACGCTGAGTGCAGGAAATAGAAAAACAAAAGGCATCTAGCCTGTGCAGGAAATGTTTTTCAGGTATACTGTGTGTGAAGTGGGTGGAGAGAGTTGAAGAGGGAAAGCACCAAACCTGGAGGAACACTGAATCCTGGGGTAGTGGTACAGAAACAGATTTTAGGAGAGGGCCAGTGAAAAGACTCTGCACCAGTACTGCTTAAACTTTTAATCTCCAGTTCCTAATTTTAACCATTGTAAAATCAAGGAATTGAACTCAGTAATCTCTGTTTTTTTCCAATTAAAACTGCTATGTACAAAGATCGCTAAGTATGAATTAAAATGGTTCAAGATTTAAATATATGCAGAAATGTCAAAGATGGTATTTACAAGGTAGAACCATATAATTTGCAACGTGGCTATTTCTGGGAAAACATTAAGATAGCAACTGAATTTTTATAATAACAACAGGAAATGTTTTATTCCATAAGTGTTATGATTTCTTACCTCTCCTTTTCCTGGAAAGGGAAGCTATTTTAATATAGTCAATTTTGAAATTTTCGCTCATTTTTCATGCTAAATGGATTTTGAATTTTAAACCCACTAAATCTGTGTGTTTTGCTTAAATACATTCTTCAGAAATAAAGTCGGAAATAATCTATTGACTGACTCAAAGGAAATCAACAAAAATTCATATTCAATTTCTATGTCTATTTCTGTACATAAGGTCAGTTAAAGAATCAAGAAAACTCTATAGAAATTTAAAAGACATAAGAATTTAGGATATAAGTAAATTAAAATCATCTGTGATTGACACATTTAATCAAGACAGACATATCTATCAATCTTTCCCAGAGCCACCTGCAAGAGAAAGAAACTATCTCTGGCTTCAATCTAATAAAGATACTAGCCTGTTTATACAAATGAATTTCACAGCAAATTGGGCATTGAGAGATGAGCTATCTATGAGGCAAGCAGTCCTAAAAGGTAACATACTAGAAATTATCTTCTAATTCTATGCTTTCTTAGAAAATTATAGTCCAAACTTAAATGAGAACATGAAAAAATGTCAAGGATCATCAAATGAGCAAAAAAACCTCAAAAGGTAAAAACGTAAAGTACTGAAAAACACATTTACGTTTTGAAGTATGAAAATTGATTAAGTCAATGAATTGGAGAAGGGAAAACGTCTGTTAGAGAAGATGGAGATGTTAACATGTGGTTGAAGGACCAAATGATACGGTAATGGCAAATAAAAAATGGAGGGGACAGTCCTCAGGGAGGCTGATATATAAAGAAGGCCATCTCCAGTGAAGTCTTACAAATGAAGGGAAAGTCAGCAGAATCCATTAAGAACCTGTTTCTTTTCACAAGGGAGAAGGTGGATAGCAGATTTCTGCAGAGCAAATGAAGCCTGAAGAAGTGTCTACTGAATTGAGAATCCATAAAGAAGACAGTGGATAATAAAGAGATATATTGCTTGGGATTTCCACCCAGATTGAGTGGGGCTACATGTTACATTATTATGGAGCTTGTGAGGCATAACAGGAATTCAAAGGTAGACATCCACACACAAATTGGTTGGAAGGGAAGCTCTCAATTTCTGGGAGGTCTGTTAGGAGATAGAGCAAAAAGCATTGTGAACAATGGCAACATCTGGACTGCAAAGAGAAGTGGAGGAAATAGAATTGTGTTTACATTAAGTGAGCTCTCTCAGTGCTGAGGCCAACATCTGGCATTGGTTACAGTTATCTGAACATAGTGAAAATGTTTGAATTAACCAAAAAAAGATTAGACTAAATTTCATAACAGTGTTTACACAGTAGAATAAATGACAAAACAGATACATGGAAAAAAGTGTCTGTTTATGCACACATTTCAAAGAGCATGGATATAGCACCCCAAGCAACATTATCTTAGTGTGGTTGACATAAAACAGGGTTCCACATAAACTCCTATTGATGGCCATTACAAATTGTGTTAAACCAAGGTGGTTTAAACACAGATATCCATGTCTTTTGTTTATTACTATGATAACAAGAGTTTGAGTGCCTTTATGCTACAATTAAGGGAAAACATGGTTTAGGAAGTATATTTACACTTTATTTTCCCACTATCAATAACATTTCAGGTGACATGTTTATTCCTAGGAATTATAGCTCTCAATAAGTGCCTCCCCCCAATTTCTTTCCATAAATGAATGTATTTGGGGGGCTTGAATTTGTTAGCAAATTCAGAACAGAGTATTTATCTTTACAGAAGCAATCTCAATTTTCTGGGGCCATAATGATGGGGTCTTTAACATCTCATGGACGACTAATAAAATTCATTGTTTACTGCTTGACCTTATTTTAGAATCTGGTCTTCTGCTCTCATCATTACAACACCTGATTTTAACAAGGAAACAAAAGCAAGTAACATATGCTGGGGAATAAGCTGTGATCCTGTAACTAGAGAGAAAGTGAATTTAAATACAAGAATAAACAGTTAAATTTGGAAGGCTTTGTTGTTTACTAAGAAATAAGTCCTGGTTCTGAAAAGAAGCAATTGGGTTGAAAGGGTGACGAGAACAAATATAAACATTATCTTTCAATGACTTGTGCTGTGCTTAGTCACTCAGTTGTGTCCAACTCTTTGCAACCCCATAGACCCCATAGAGGAACCAGCCAGACTCCTCTGTCCATGGGGATTCTCCATGCAGGAATACTGGAGTGGGTTGCCATGCCCTCCTCCAGAGGATCTTCCCAACCCATGGATCAAACCCAGGTTTCCCGCATTGCAGGCAGATTCTTTATCATCTGAGCCATCAGGGAAGCCAAGAATATTGGAGTGGGTGGCTATCCCTTCTAGAGGGAATCTTCCCAACCCAAGAATTGAACCAGGGTCTCCTGCATTGCAGGCAGATTCTTTATCAGCTGAACTATCAGAGGAACCCTTCAATGACTTAAGTAGATTTAACCTCACTGGGAAATAATCTCCAAAGATAAATTGATAGATTAATATATTGACAGAGTCAATTCCTAGAACAGACTCCCTTACACATTCAAGTCGATCCTAGATTCCAAACTGCCAAACTAATGCCACTTATTTTAAAGAAGTGTTTTTAGTTTGATTCATAGACTCTGCTTAACTTCGATCAGCTCTGAAACTGAACTGTGAGTCTCTAAGCATTTCAATTTAAGAGAAGCATAGAACAAAAATGTACCTGGAAAGTTTATGTCATTAGGCAGTATAATAGTAAGTTTAAAGAGAGATTATAATTTAGGAAATAAATAAGCAGTGTGTGTGTCAGTAGCTCAATCGTGTCCAACTCGGCGACCCCATAGACTGCAGCCAGGCTCCTCTGCCCATGGAATTCTCCAGTCAAGAATACTGGAGTGGGCTGCCATTTCCTTCTTCAAAATAAGCAGTAACATAACTGTTATAGTAGTTGGGGGAAAAAAAAAAAGAAAATTGGACTCTTAACACAAATGGTATCTTCTAAAGTTCAGTATCTAAATACCAACTTCAGAAAGGTGATAAAACTATAGATGCTGTGGTTGAATTTATTACAGAGGCATTTGTAAAACTTTGCCCAAGGTTTAAAATCCACTCTACAGTCCTAAATCTGAAGCTTTCCATGTTGCATTTGTGAGATGTGGTCAACAGGTGATACAGTTAATCACCTGTAGACCATTAACTATGCATTATAAACATCTATGGAAGTACATCGCTGTGACATGATAGAGAAGGCCAGTGTCTTATTTTCATTAAGAAATTGGTGGGCCTGATTTCTTTCCTAAGAATTTTATGGCAAGTACTGAAGTACAAATCATATAGGCTGAGTAAAATACAAAGAGTAGAATATATTTTTGATAAAACACTGTGATTCTGAAGAAACAATATTAACTTATTTCTGACATAGCATAACTTCACAACTTAAAAAAGCTAATTACTCAACCATAAAAAAGAATGAAATTGGGTCATTTGTAGAGATGTGGATGGACCTAGAGAGTGTCATACAGAATGAAATCAGAAAGAAAAAAAATAGATTTCATATATTAATGCATACGCATGGAAAAATGGTACAGATGATCTTATTTGCAAAGCAGAAGAGAGACACAGATGCAGCAATCAAATATATGGATGGCAATGGGGAGGGCAGCGTGGGAGGAATTGGGAGACTGGGATTGACACATATACACTGTTGATACTATATGTAAAGTAGATTAATAATGATAACATTCTGTATAGGACTGGGAACTCTCCTTAATGCACTGTGGTGACTTGAGTGGGAGGAAAGTCCAAGAAAGGAATATACATATATGTATGCCTATTCATTTTGCTGTACAGTAGAAACACAACATTATAAAGCAACTATACTCCAGTAAAAATTAATTTAAAAACTTATTTGAAAGCAATAATAATTTAACACATTTTTCCATAAAATGAAATTTGAACTTCTGGATTACAATCAATAAGACAAAATAAATCCTATTTGCCGTCTTAAAAAACAACTTATTTTTTCTTAGCCTCCAAACCCATTGACAAAACACAAGGAAATTGTTCAATTAAGCCAATCCCATTACTCAAAATGAGAGTAAGGGGGTAGAAATAGGCTTTTCCAGTGTGGTCTGTTATTCTTTAATAACACTGTAAGAATCTCACCATCTGGTAGAATATGATTTCAGACAAGATATACACCATTCTGACCCCAGACTGACCTAAAATTTTTTAGCTCTCGAAAATAAAAATGCAGTAGAATCCTTAAGAAACTAAACAACCAAAAAAATAGCACAAAGCATGTAAAGACACATTGCCTATTACTTTCTATCCTAGCAACATCCTGACTGAGATGAAAGAAGGGGAAACATAACAATAGAAAAACATCTTTTTTATAGGAATATCTATTATGAACTCAAATCCAAGTGTTCTCCAACATTTCTTTCCCTATTTACAAATAGAAAATAGAATTTACTTGCAGGAGGGCTGGGGTGAGTGAGAAATCCTGTGGTGATTTTTAGTAAATTTATAAATCTAAGAGAGTCACATCTGGGTAAAGTGATACATGGTCATTACACCAATATGGCCATAATACTGAAGCACTCTAAATATAAATCGTGATTTTCAGTAGCAAAAAATAATGAAGTACATTTGACTTTTTATCAGGTTTGTCCATGGATCTATGATGAGCTTAAATATTTTCTATTAGAGAAATAAAAGCAGGGATGGCATTTTGTCCAATGAATACTAAGAAGAAAGAGTTATTTGAAGAGTTAAGACACTGTATTTCTAATAAATCAAGATAGATTTATTCCTGTGAATGTAATGCTAAGTTAAAATGAATCTTAACCCTAATTGTTTGAATTATGAAAAATGAATTGTAATCCTTGGTAACAGGCCTAGATGTTTCATACAGCTATCTCTAATCCTCCTAATAGAACTAAAGTTAGATATTATTATCCCGTATTTTTCAAAAGAGGAAATTGAACTTCAGGTATGCTCAAAGTCACTTTGTTAATAAGTAGCAGAGCTGGAATTTGTACCAATTTCAAAACCTATGCTATTTCTATTATGTTACATATCACTGAAGAACATATTTTTATGGCTTAGCCGGATTATATGGATTCAAAGTGAAAATACAAAACAGGAAATATGAGTCATTTACTGAGCTGCAATTTTTATAATTTGTGCTGGAGAATAACTTTAAAATTGGCAAGTTATCTAAACTTTGTA
This sequence comes from Antilocapra americana, assembly GCA_007570785.1. Taxonomy (NCBI): domain Eukaryota; kingdom Metazoa; phylum Chordata; class Mammalia; order Artiodactyla; family Antilocapridae; genus Antilocapra; species Antilocapra americana. Next base: position 2,443,980 of record ML663566.1, read on the forward strand.
TTTAAGATACAAGACAGTCTTGACTTTAGGCATTCCTAACTAGATTAGCTTTTCTTTGTGTAATTAAATCACACTCTGGAATTCTGGTTTTTATTTCTATCAAAACAAATCAACACTTTTTGTTGTTGTTACAGCAGAGGACTTGCCCATAACCCATTAATCTGTTTTCCTTTTTGTTTTACAATCCGAAAGAGAGATTTGATAGAATGTTTTCCTGCTCATGTTTGGGAACTCTTAAGTGGAGCCTATGTATTTCACAAGACTTCTGAAAAGTCATGCAATATTTTGTAAAAAGTGACTAACTGCATTTTTCTGGCAACGAGTCCCTTGGATTTCACTGGATTACAAAACAATCCATGACTGTAAAGGAAGATAAAAACTGCAATACTTACTTTCCTAGTAGAGCTTTTTTATTTAAATAGTGTCTACATAAATAAATGAGATGGAAAGTACAATGATGTCTAGCTGTACCCTTTCAAACAAAAGCATTTTCCCTTGAAGTCATACATGAACTTCATACATATTAATAGCTATTTTTTTCCTTCTTTTTCATTTATCTAGGTCATTTGAAGTAAGATACCTTATTTAAAAAAAAAAAAAACTTTGGGGACAAAACTTTAAAAATTATTTGTAACCATGTATTGTTTTTCCAAAATTGGAAGGAAAGCTGAGATGAAGTCTATTTTATACCGAGATATATAGTCCAAACTTGTCTTGAATAAAGACTAAAATCAGAAGAAAGATAAATAAATACAATATAATTAAAAATGAAAGGAAAGATAGGAGGTTGGCAGTTTAAGGGTTTCTAATCAAAGTTTCAGCTAGGTGCCCATCTGTGTTGTTTAAATAGTCATTTCTCAAATTTACCCTTGAACTGGATATTTAATGGTATTTTTATAATGGCAATGATCCCTAAATAGGACATACGGAGGTTTTCCTTGCCTCATTAAACCTGAAGGAGGTCAATGTTATGAGTCTGTTTGATTTTCTTCCATAAGGTAGTGACTTAGTAGCATGTGTGAATAAGGCATTTACTTAATCCATCATGCTAGAATGCTTTTTCCCTAGATAATACTAATCCCAAATTATATATACCCTCTTTATTACAAAAGACTCCAGTCCCTCACTTCCACAAGAGTTAGTTCTTTTCTAAGCCTAAGTGTTCAAAGGGGATGCAGAATAGTACTTTTCTGAGCACTTTAACAAAGTTGGCAGTGTATGGAAAAGCACAGACATGGTTTAAGGGGCTCGGGAGTTTGGTAAATTTTCTGGTCGTGAATTTGAGGTTTTGAAATTATCAATTCTTTACTGTCTTGTTTCAGTTAGCCTAAATAATAGTCATGCTTTATTTGGACTATAAGTTGATTTTGATATAAGTTTTTTAAAATATGATTTTTTTGTGTTAACTGTGTTATTAATTAATGATGAAATATGTGCTCAGTAGTGTACAACTCTTTGCTGCCCCATGGACTGTGGCCCGCCAGGCTCCTCTGCCCATGGAATTTTCTGGGCCAGAATACTGGATTAGGATGCCATTTCGTTCTCCAGGGGATCTTCCTGACCCAGGGATTGAACCCATATCTCTTGAGTCTTCTGCACTGGCAGGCAGATTCTTTACCATCAGCACCACTGTGTTATTAAGAAATACAGATTCCTCAAGCTTAGAAACAAAGAAGTTACTTTTTCACTCATTGTCTTATATTCTGCTGCAAAGTCTAAATTCTGCTTATTTGTAGAGTGGTATTATTTTGCAGTTTAAGTGGCTGCCAGCTGTGCTGTTTTTCTGGACATCACACACTTAGGATAAATTTTGAAAAGATAAATTTTGCTTGTCTTCTCTGTGCACCAAGAATTTTGGCATTTTACACTCAGTTCTCTGTGCATCTAGTTCTCTGTATAATGGATAGAGTTGTTCTGTTTCCAAGGAGGGAAAAAAGATGGTTGGACCATTCCTATTCATTGACCCTTGCTGGATTCTTTCTTTGCCTGTATCCAAGTCCATCTCAACAGTAGTCTGGAGACAGAGTATATACAGCACTTTAAATACCCAGGAAGAGAATCACACACCAAATTCAGAAAATCAGACCCAGACTCTACATTTCTACATTTTTCCCTAAGTTTGTCTCCTTGGGCAACTCATTCTTGATTTTACTGCTTGATAACTGTGGGTAGAGGATAATACTTTGTACAACCTTGCAGTCCTCTGTAAATAGGAACATAACTAAACACATAACCTCTTCCACACTTTAGAAATTCTCCACATATAATCTTGTCATGATTTCCCCCTATAACCATGGCCATGTTTGTCAGGCAATAGCAACAAAAACTTACCTATAAAAATGTCACAATATATTTGATTTCAAAATGTATTTGAATTTATGTGCATCATATAATACTAAACATTTCCTTATTTTGTTCATCAGGATTTATTTTTGATGACTGCAAAGAATAACATTCTGAGGTTAATTATAATTTTTTCTGTTTATTATTTTAGGATAACTTAGTCACAAAATTTACTCAATCAAATATAGGTCCATAAAAATCAAATATTTTAAAGGCTTCATCTTTAAAGCAGAATCTATTATTAACTTTCTTTTCATAAGATATCCAAATGCTTCTGGTTATAGTCTTTGCAAAAGCTTCTTTAAATTATTATTTTTCTCAGTCTAGCTTATTTATGGCATCGGTTGCTGCCTATGTGTATGATAAATAAATATAAAGTGAAGGGCAGCCCTCCAATGGCATCTCAGGGCAGTGTAAAAGGAGCAGTTTTGCTTTACCCTTGACTTATGTTAAATATTCAGCTCAGGTTAGAGAAGAAAGTTGTCTGATTGTTTGCCCTATTTTTCTTTGCCAGAGTAGATAAAGTATGCTTATCTATTAAAAGCACCCCAGAGTAACATTAAGCCAGGACACCTGTGGAGCTTGTCAAATCAGGTTCTCAAACAGGTCACTGGCTGCTGGGGCAGCTTCAAGAACAGAATAACAAGCACTCTTTGGATGGGAAACAAGGATCTCACTGCCTTCATGTGATCTGTGTAGAAGAGAAACTTTTCAACAGCTAGAAAGAAAGCAAAAGATCATTTCTCACTGTTTATTAATCGATCAGTCTATAGCTTTATTTTGAAATTCATCTCCTGGAGTCCCATGCTCATAGCAAAATGTATTATAAATATTTGAACAGAAGCTACATGGCTTATAAGGGCTCCACTTTTCTGAAGCTTGAAGATAGTATGTGACATCAGTTTAGAGCAGACAGTACTTTAACTGGGGTTCCAAGCCTTTCCCTTTATTATAAAAAAAATCAATGAATTAGGAAAATTTGCGGTATAACTTACTCTTTTGAGTTGTTAGGAGTTAGAGATTGTTAGAATCAATTGAAAGTAGGTCTTTGCGGGGTCATAAAATGTTTGAAATGAGTTTCTGATCATTTTGGAAAGGTATAAAGTACAATAATTTATGTTTAGACTCTTCAACTGACAGTAGGCAGAATGAAATAAATTCTAAAGGAATAAAACACACCTAATTGTTCACCGTCCAATTATAGGATCACTATAGGAATTTATGCAGAAGGTGTATTGTGAGTAATATTGCTTTTTTGAGAGGACTGGCTTTCATGTTTTTTTAAGTGAATGGTTTTATTATTTTGGTAAATAGCATAGTTTTTTCTTTTATTTGTTTTCTTTTGTTTTCCTCATAGACTAAAAGCCCTCGTTTTATATTTGTGCCATTTGTAAAAGCTAAATGTAGATATTGAGAAGTCAGCTAGGAATCAGATCACTTAAACTTACATTTTATGTTCATTTTATGACATAATCATTTGGGGGGCTCTATATATCATTTATGTATTTTCAGCACATTTTATAGCAATTTGAAAAAGATTATTTCAAATGAAAAATCACAGTCACTACAAAATAGCAATGAATGATTTCCCCAAATTACCTACCTATAACCAATCCTCAATGTTTGTACAAATTGAAGGAAGGAAGAGAAAATGATTTTCAGCCCCAAATTATTTCCCAGAGGTTTTTGCTTTTGGCTTTTTAATACACTTTGAGCTTCTAAAACAAAATAATTTATTATTTGCTCTAACATCTAAATTGATAAGTGTTTACAGAAACTGATGACTTAGGAGGAAAATAAACCTTTGGTGTGTGGTAGGAATAAAATAAGAAAGCTAGAGAATTAAAATGTAGCAAGAGTTTCTCTGTAGAGTGAAAAATCTCTGGATCCTTAATCTGGAAGTAATTTTTGGTGTGTGCTTAGTCACTTCAGTCATGTCCCACTCTTTGTGACCCTGTGACTCCATAGACTATAGCCCACCAGGCTCCTCTATTCATGGGATTCTCCAGGTAAGAGTACTGGAGTGGGTTGCCATGCCTCCTCCAGGGGATTTTCCAGATCCAGGGATCAAACCCATATCTCCTGTGTCTCCTGCATTGGAAGTGGATTCTTTATCACTGAGCCACCAGGGAAGCCCAATTTTGTTTGTGTATGTGTGTGAATTAGAATAAAATTATTTAATATCTGAACATGATCATGGGTCAAACTGATTTTTTAAAAGTATTACACAAAAGTAAATTACATATCATATCCGTGTTATATATCCAGAAGCAAAGGGATGTGTGTGTATCTCTATATGTACATCTATACCTTTTTTTTGTAAACCAGTGTTCTTTTAAAATTTCTCTTGGATGAATCCTTAGGAATAGCACTGCTGTTACACAATGAGGTGTATACTTAATAGAAAGTTTTTAACTTTCCAAAGTGGCTTCATTACTGTAGATTCTCACCAGCAATATGAGAAATCTAGTTATATCACATCCTTGCCAGCTTTTAGTAGTGATCAGTCTTTAATTTTAGCTCTTTTAGTGGGTACATTTTGCTATCTCCTTATGATTTTTCATTTGCAATTTGACTATTAGTACTGATAAACCTTTTAAAATATGCTTACTGACCATTTATATATCTTCTTTTTTGCTATTTCTGCTAAATTTTTGCTCATTTCTTATTTGCATGTTATTTTCACTATTATAGTTTCTATATAGTTTGGATGTCAGTCACAAGGGGTATATTTGGTACAGTCTAATATTTAGGCAAGTGCTAAATTTAATAATTCATATAAATTGGATCTCTTGCTTTTCTGCTGGGGTCTTGGATCCTCATCAGTAACAGACATTGATCATATCTCATTCAATGCCTAGTACTACCCTACCAACCAGGGGTGTTTGCTGAACTTGACTAGCAGGTACAAGGGATGGACTAATATTTTGGAGGAGTAATAATATCCATGTTAAAAAAGGCATGATTTAAGAAGTTTATAGTCTCATGCTTCAGTGCACAGATTTGGAATGGATCAGAACAGGGCTTGATTCTCAGCCCTTCTGTTTATCATGCATACCATTTTGTGAGGGTCATATAAGCTCTCCAAAATTCAATGGTCTCACTTGGAAGATAGGGGAAATGTATTCTGTGCCTCCTTCTGCAGATTTGTCAGGAGGGGTAGATAAAATATTTTTTAAATGTCTTTTCCACAGTCCTTGTATATTAAGTGGTACTAAAGGAAGCTGCTGCTTTTTTATTTTTTAGTTTTGTTTATCTCAGTGTACAGAAAACTTGTTTTCAAGCCTAAGCTTCAACACCTAACTGATGTGAAAAGCTCATCTCTCTGAGCTTCAGTGTTTTCATTCTTCTCTAACTACTTCTCAAAGTTCAATAAGGTAACATACTGGGAGTCTATAAGCTCTATATTTTAAAGTAAAAGGTAAAAAAGAAAAGGGAACTGTCCTGCATGATTGATGGGAACGTAAAGTGGTAGAGCTACTATAGAGAACAGTATGAAGGGCCTTTAAAAACCTAAAAATGGAGCTAACATATGATCCTGCAGTCCCACTCCTAGGCATGTATCTGGAGAAAACTCTATAATTTGAAAAGACACAAGCACCCCAATGTTCATAGTAGCACCATTTACAATAGCCAAGACATGGAAGTAACCTAAAGCCAAGACATGGAAGTTACCTAAATGTCTATCAGCAGATAAATGGATAAAGAAGATGTGTACACACATCTTTGGACACACACAATATTGAATATCACTCAGCCATAAAAAGAATGAAATAGTGCCAATTGCAGCAACATGGATGGACCTAGAGATTATCATATAAAGTGAAGTAAGACATACAGAGAAAGATAGATCAATATCACTTATCTGTGAAATCTAAATGCATGATACGTAACATTTGCAAACTTGAAACAGACTCACAGACTTCGAAATCAAACATATGATTACCAAGGGGGACAGTGTGGATGTGGAGATAAATTAGGAATTTGGGATTAACACACACACACTACTATATATATGACCTAATGTGTAACACAGGGGACTATACTCAATATTTTTCAATAACCTATAATGGAAAAGAATCTGAAGGAGAATACGTAGATATATACACTTAAGTGAATCACTTTTATTTATATTTGAAATTAACGCAACATAGTAGATTAACTATACCTCAACTTAAAAAAATCATACAAAATCCATTGTGAGAACTAAATGGGTAAGGCTAGCCAGACGTTAAGATTCATCAGACATCTTTTACACATAATGTTGTGCCAGATACTGTGTTAAGCATCAGGAATACAGAGATGCTGAAATCACAATTCTTCACTCCAAGGAGCTATACATCTAATAGACTGACAAAAGAACAAGTAGGTATTACAGTCTAGAATGAAAAAGATTGAGAGTGCTAGCGATGGCAGCCCTGGCACCCTCAAGGGACGACCACATTTCCAGATGTGATCAACCTGAAACTGAGTCTTAAAAGTTGAGAGGAAGACAGCAAGGCAAACAAGACAGGGGTGGGTTGGGGGAAGGACAACCCAAGGGCAAAAGGAAGCAAGCCACGCAAGCACAGGATTTTCAGAGAAATGTCAACAATCCTGTGTTGATGGCTCATCAACCTCTGCGAGAAGTAGAGGATGGAAAAGGAGTAGCAGCAGCCCACATCATGTGAATAAGAAAAAATCCACTATTTTCATTACTTTCACTATCAGTGACAGATGATATGAGGAGTAAAGCTTTAGACAACAGGTTTCCAGACAGGGATGGAATGATTTACTCTTGGCATATTCATTGAATTCACTGGCCAAAGGCAAAGTCTTCAGTCATTACATCTTATACCCTCTACAGCCTTTATCTTTTACAATGAGGACAAAGAAGGAAAACTCTACAAGCAGAAGTATGTGGTGAATTTTAGAAAAAAAATTCCAAGAAAGAGACCTGCTAAAAGAGTCACATTTTGCATAACATCTGTTGGATCAGAATCCTCACTCACTAGAATAACTAACGACTTAAGCATTCTACGTGTGTACACACATATACAAGACCCGATTATAGCTGAGGAATTGATATCTTGATAGAAATGGTATGTATTGTGTAAATCCCTGCCCTTCACTGTAACATAAGTTTTCTGTAATTGTCTTTTACTCTTTGCTTCTTGTTTCCTATGTAAACTCTAGGGTCAGCTATGGTTCAAGATGTCTGTGGTTAATTCTTAGTATAGTATAATAAGAGTTAAATGAAATTCTCCAGAGTTGAAAAAAATTTATGAGAGATAAAATTCCAAAGCAACTGTAAACAGCAAGTCAAGGACCTCATGTGGTCCAGATAGCATTATTACTGATCGTGAATGAGGTCACTATATTTTCTTGTTAATTGTTAATTCTCTGTATTATTTGCTATCAGGAGACCAGAGACATACTGATTAAATTATCTTGTTTAGTTAATCATTTGGAATTGCTTATCCCTTCCTAAGCCTCCTTTAAGCTATATGTTTCCTGAATTTAGAGCTCAAGCAGCAAAAGGAAGAAACAGCAAACTCTGATACATAAATAGCCTTGAGGAATTGCTTATTAAGAAATGCTCGAATATAAGAGTTTTCCGATCTCACAATCTATAATAAATACTTCCAGGGTCACATTTGAACAAGAAACATGCTGCACAGACTGTCATTGAAAAGACACATCTTTTATTTTCCAGCAACATGCCCTGGTAACTCCGTACAACTCTTTTGAGAACAGTTCTTCATTTTATTTTTTTATTACGGAATGCATAGACTTAATATTCGAGCATTCAACCGTGGAAGGAATGGAGTTACTGTGTCGCTTGACCAAGTCTTTTTATTATGCTGTTTGACCAACTCATTTTATTATGTTGCTTGACTGAGGTCTTTTTAGGGAAGCATTGTTATGTGGGGTGTGGAAAGAAAATTCACAATTAAGAGATGCCTCTGCCAATTACAACTGGAGTAACTTTATATATAACACTTCATTTTCCCGAGGACCTCCTTCTTCATCTATACAATGGGAATGATAAACACCGAAAGAGAGTACTATTTTGTTTAAATGGATAATGAAGGTGGAAGAGCTTAGTCAAGTGTGAAACTTCACATGAATCTAGGGTGCTGTCTTTCCACAATTGTTGGTAGTTTTATACTTTATTCAGATAACCAAAGTAAACAAAACTAAAAGGAAGACAAAGAAAAAAAAAATCCAAATTTAAGTGGGAATTTCTCAGTCTATCTGGCTGTAATTCCTTTGTTCATGTTTATATTAAAGATAACATAGGTTGTATATGTGCTCAGTCAGTTACGTTTGACTCTTTGCAACCCCATGGGGACTGTAGCCTGCTAGGCTCCTCTGTCCATGGAAATTTCCAGGCAGGAATACTGCAATGGGTTGCCATTTCCTACTCCAGGGGATCGTCTCAATGCAGGGATAGAACCTGTATCTCCTGGGTCTCAGCAGTGGCAGGCAGATTCTTTAACACTGAGCCACCTGGGAAGCCCTAACTATGGGTTACCTATCAACAGTTTCCCTGGTTCTACTCTATGCTACAGTGCTCTTTAAACACACCAATACAGGAAAAGCATAACATAGTCAAAGTGCAAACCTTTTAGGAGCAGAGGGAAGGGAAAGAGAATCTTTAACATAGTGGCCCAGGAAGTACCTAGACTCAGTGATCTCTGTGAAAACATGTCAACATGTAGCAGGGAAGCTGTTTTCTTCCCATCTAGAGTCAGAATGCTCCCTAAACCTGCCTTCAGAGTATTACATGGCAAGTAACAGTTAAAAAAAAATTGGTTTGCAAATGAGAAATGTGCAGATCAAAAATAAATCTGGGAAGACAGACACCATCTCTTAAATGGGATTAGCTATTTTGAAGAATAAACCTCCTTTTAAGTTAATTACCTGCTTGAAGACTTTTTCCTAATATAGTCATATTTTGAGGGACTAAGAGTAAGAACAGCAACATATGAATTGGGTGGGGGAGAAATGTATTTCAGTCCATAAGGTGATTTGCAAATATTTTCTTCTAGTCTATAGTTTCTTTCTGTTCAATTAAAAGAATCTTTCACAGAGCAAGCATTTTTAATTCTGAGGAAGTCCAATTTATCAACTGCTCGAATTCCAAAGATTTTAGTCTATATTTATTCCTAAAAATGTTATAGTTTTACCATTTATAGTTAATTTTAACATCAGTTTGATCAATAAAATTAACAAGCCACAGGAAAGACTGACAATTTGTTTTGACCCAGATAATATCAGGAATGAAATGGGGTATTCAAGACCTTGAAGACATCAAAATAATAGCAAAGGAATGTATACTAGGAACAACTCCATATACATAAATTTTACAACTTAGATGGAAAGGGCCAATTTTTCAAAAGTATAGCCTACCATACCTAAACCAAAATTAAAGAGATAATTAAAGAGATAATAGCCTTATTAAGGAAATTTTATTTGCAATTTTAAATGCCCCTGCCTAAACATATCCAGACCCAGTTCATTGGAGAATTCTACCAACATTTAAATATTAATACCAAATTCTATATAACCTGCTCCAGAAAACAGAAGAAAATAAAATACTTCTGGATTAATTTTATGAAGCTGGATTTACCCTGATACCAAAGGGAGACAAAGACAATTAGAAAGGAAGAACTGCAACCACTATCCCTAATATATTAGCAAATAGATTTTTAACAATACATTAAAAAGCATTATATACCTGGACCAATGTGGTTTATTCCAAGGATGGAAGGTTGGTTCAATATTTAAAACTTCTATCAATATAATGCACCATAAAGCAGGATAAAGAAGAAAAATCCCTTCAACATATCAATCAATGCAGAAAAAGCTGATAGGAAGTAAATCATGTGATGTTTCCCTTTTCTAATGCAAACATTTAGTGCTATAAAGATTTCTCTCAGGTAAACACTATGCCACAATATTGTATATTGTATTTTAATTTTTGTTCAGTTCAATGTATTTTCAAAAAATGTCTGTGATACTCTCTTTGAACCATGGATTAATTCCAACTGTATTTTTGAGTTGGTTGGTTTATTCCCTGTTATCATTCTATGTAATTTCAATTCTTCTAAATATTTTCAAGTTCATTTTATGTCTCAAGGTTAAGCTTATTTTTGCATATTTTCTGTGGGTACTTAACATGTATACTCTTCTTTTGAAGGATAGTATTCTGTAATATGGAGAAGGCAATGGCAACTCACTCCAGCACTCTTGCCTGAAAAATCCCATGGACGGAGGAGCCTGGTGGGCTGCCGTCTATGTGGTTGGAGAGAGTCGGACACGACTGAGGTGACTTAGCAGCAGCAGCAGCGTTCTGTAATAAATGTCACCAGAGCCAACTAGTTGATCCTGATATTTTCTTGCTGATTTTCCTTCTAGTTCCATCATATCGGTTGTTGAGATAGAGTATTAAAGTCTCCAAATTGTGGATGTGTCCATTAAATACTAAATGAGGAGTTAAAAATAAAATTGTGATATTAAAAATATATTATATAAAAAATATATTTTCTACCCTAAACACAAACTATGCTTTAACATCCAGACATGATAGAATACTTCATAGAAGCAAGCATTTTGATAAGCTTTAAAATTCACTCATACTAATTCAAACCTTTGCGGGATATTCAGTTCAGTTGCTCCGTCATGTCCAACCCTTTGTGACCCCATGAACCCCAGCACGCCAGGCCTCCCTGTCCATCACCAACTACCGGAGTCTACCCAAACCCTTGTCCATTGAGTCAGTGATGCCATCCAGCCATCTCATCCTTTGTTGTCCACTTCTTATCCTGCCTTCAATCTTTCTCAGCATCATGGTCTTTTCAAATGAGTCAGCTCTTCACATCAGGTGGCCAAAGTATTGGAGTTTCTGCTTCAACATCAGTCTTTCCAATGAACACCCAGGACTGATCTCCTTTAGGATGGACTTGTTGGATTTCCTTGTAGTCCAAGGGACTCTCAAGAGTCTTATTCAACACTATAGTTCAAAAGCATCAATTCTTCAGCACTCAGCTTTCTTTATAGTCCAACTTTCACATCCGTACATGACCACTGGAAAAAGCATAGCCTTGATCAGATGGACCTTTGTGGACAAAGTAATGTCTCTGCTTTTTAATATGCTATCTAGGTTGGTCATAACTTTCCTTCCAAGGAGGAAGTGTCTTTTAATTTCATGGCTGCATACACCATCTGCAGTGATCTAGGAGCCCCCCAAAATAAAGTCAGCCACTGTTTCCACTGTTTTCCCATTGATTTGCTGTAAAAGTGATGGGACTGGATGCCATGATCTTAGTTTTCTGAATGTTGACCTGTAAGCCAACTTTTTCACTCCCCATTTTACTTTCATTAAGAGGCTCTTTAGTTCTTCTGTGCATTCTGCCATAAGGGTGGTGTCATCTGTGTATCTGAAGTTATTGATATTTCTCCCAGAAATCTTGATTCCATCTTGTGCTTCTTCCAGCCCAGTGTTTCTCATGATGTACTCTGCATATAAGTTAAATAAGTAGGGTGACAATATACAGCATTGATGTACTGCTTTTCCTATTTGGAACCAGTCTGTTGTTCCATGGCCAGTTCTAACTGTTGCTTCCTGACCTGCATACAGGTTTCTCAAGAGGCAGGTCAGGTGGTCTGGTATTCCCATCTCCTTCAGAATTTTCCACAGTTTATTATGATCCAAATAGTCGAAGGCTTTGGTATAGTCAATAAAGCAGAAATAGGTGGTTTTCTGGAACTCTCTTGCTTTTTCGATGATCCATCAGATGTTGGCATTTTGATCTCTGATTCCTCTGCCTTTTCTAAAACCAGCTTAACATCGGGACATTCACGGTTCACGTATTACTGAAGCCTGGCTTGTAGAAGTTTGAGCATTACTTTACTAGCGTGTGAGATGAGGGCAGTTGTGTGGTAGTTCAAGCATTCTTTGGCATTGCCTTTCTTTGGGATTAGAATGAAAACTGACCTTTTCCAGTCCTGTGGCCACTGCTGAGTTTCCCAAATTTACTGACTTATTGAGTGCAGCACTTTCACAGCATCATCTTTCAGGATTTGAAACAGCTTAACTGGAATTCCACCCCCTCCTCTAGCTTTGTTCGTAGTGATGCTTTCTAAGGCCCACTTGACTTCACATTCCAGGATGTCTGGTTCTGGGTGAGTGTGAGTGATCACACCATGTGGAATATTATAACCATATTAAATGAAATTTTAATAAGTGGGTACATGTGGCAAAATGTGTATATGGTGGTTATATTACTAAAAAGACAACTTGTCTCTTGTGATTTGACATATTTCTTTTTGATGTCAGAGTATTCTATTATTTTTTAAATGTCTATTTTCTGTGTCACAAAAATGTATCTAACATCCAAATATAAAATTACTTTTATGAAATTGTACTGTACACATAATGTGCCACCCCAATGTTAAAGTTTCAGTATATTACATCCTTTTGACTAGAGCATAATTAGTAGCTTTCATAATAGAAACTAAACTGGTTTTTAAAACTTTGAAACAGGATAAAATGAATTTATGCAAACTAAGTCATTCAGTCTTCATTTATTAAAATGTTTTCATAATTATCTTATAAAAATAACCTTCTCTGGAATACTAATAAGTGTTAATAAAAAATATTTAAAAGATCTGATTTTTGTTTCTACCCTTCACTATTTCTCAAAACATGGTCATATCTCACAAGTGCTTATTAATGTCTAGGCAGCCAGACTCCGTCACATCTGCCGAGTTAGCATCTCTGAGCCAATGCCTGGGGAGCTCTGGGAAATAAATATTTTAAACAAATTCCCCAAAATGGTTTCTCTCCATTGTACAGTTTGAGAATTTTCCTCTAATTGCTTAAAACCCTATGTGAGCTACCAGACCACTGACTTATAATTTAAAATGTTAATGGATAAAATAATGTTTAGGTTCTTCTTTTTATTTTAACTTATATCTAATCTCTACTATGTGTTACATTCAAAACTCTAATAAATGTTGTTCTCCATAGATTTTCCATGTTCAGCCTCACATTCCCATTACTCTGAATTGTTAATACAAAATTGATCACCTTAGGATGGCAAATTATCTGAAGGTAAAAGTATTAGTAAACAATATTTGTTTCTTACATTCCTTTGAATTAATAACACCAATGATCTGTTCAATTTTCAATTCATCCTTTCAGCTACATATAATATTTTTAATTATTTATAGAGATGATTCCTAGGTTTTACAGCTGCCATGCCCTGAAATCTGGGGTAGGATTATGTATGACTTTTCACTACTGTGTGTTTTGGAGCCTTTGTAGTTATTCTTGAAGTGAAAGCTGGAAACTTGTCTCAGTATCATTTCCCCCCATAGTGATGGCTCTGCCAGTGGCTGTGAGTCCTTAGAAAGTCCAGCTGTCCTTTGAGAATCACTGAGATTTCATCCCCTTTATGCAAATTCCTTCTTAGATATATCTCTGTCTCTGAAGTTTTCTTAAGTTCTGATACTGACCTAAAACAGGGGTATCAGTTCAGTTTCAGTCGCTCAGTTGGGTCCGACTCTTTGTGACCCCATGGACTGCAGCATGCCAGGCCTCCCTGTCCATCACCAACTCCTGGAGCTTGCTCAAATTCATGCCCATTCAGTCAGTGATGCCATCCAACTATCTCATCCTCTGTCGTCCCCTTCTCCTCCCTCCTTCAATCTTTCCCAGCATCAGGGTCTTTTCAAATGAGTCAGTTCTTCACATCAGGTGGCCAAAGTATTGAGGTTTCAGCTTCAACCTCAGTCCTTCCAATGAACATTCAGGACTGATTTCCTTTAGGATGGACTGGTTGGATCTGGAGGGGGTATGGCCAGGACCAAACTGTGAGTCCCATTATTCTTGCATTTAGAATACTCTCTGTGGCAGAGTGTTGTTTTTCCCAGTTATTGGATCACTTCCTTAACAAAGGAGGACGTCCCTGCTCATTGCCATGTGACTTTAAGTGTCTCACTTATGGTGCATTACATAGTTCCATCCCATTACCAGGCTTGATGTGAGGCTTTAGAATGTGAGAAAAATTAGAGTGAGCTAGACTTGATCAAAAACCTTAAGGGACATTCCTTGCTTCTGTTCTTGTCAGCTTTTCCTCCTGTCAGTCCTTTCCCTCTGCTAAAGAGGGTCCTAGAATGAGAAGACTCGAGGGGGTGGAGCAGCACTGGCTGACCTGCCTCACTGATATAAAACATGAGTGAAATTAAGGTCTTATCTTTGACAAATGGTGTGGGAACATCTGGACCTCCACATGAAAAAAATTAATCTAGACACAGATATAATATACTTCACAAAAGTTAACTCACAAAGGAGCAGAAACCTAAATTCAAAATGCCAAGCTATACAACTCCTAAAAGATAACACACACAAAAAATCTAGATGACCCTGGGTGTGACAATGATTTTTTAAATATAAAAAAAAGGCATGAACCATAAAAGAAATGATTGATAAGCTGGACTTCAATAAGATAAAAATTTTGCTCTATGAAAGGTAATGCCAAGAAAATGAGAAGACAAGCCACAGAATAGGAGATAATATCTACAAAAAAAAATGCATCCAGTAAAGTACTGTTCTCCAAAATATACAAATTCGTAAAACTCAACTGTAAGAAAACAAACATCTAATCTATCAAAAAGTGGACCAGAGACCTTTCCAAAGAAGATATACAGATGGCAATAAGCTTATGAAAGATGCTCTACATCATATGTCATCAGGGAAATATAAATGAAAACAATAGTGAAATATAACTAACACCTATTAAAATGGCCAAAATCCAGAACATTGCCAAGTTCAAATACTGGAAGGATATTGAACAACAGAAACACCCATTCATTACTTGTTGGGATGGAAAATGGTACAGCCACTTTGGAAGAGAGCTTGCAAGTTTCTTTCACAACTCAGCATATGATGCAGCAATTTTACTTCTTGGTATTTATGCAAAGGAGTTGAAAAATTAGGTTCACATAGAGACCTGCGCATGAATGCATATAGTCTCTTTATTCATAATATTCATAATTGCCAAAACTTGGGAGTATCCAAGATGTCCTTCAGTAGGTGAATGAAGAAACTGTAGTATATCTTGGCAATGGAATATTATTTTGTTTGAAGAAGAAATAAACTGTCAAACCATGAAAAGACATCAAGGAAAGTTAAATTCATATCACTAAATGAAGGAAGACAATCTACATACTGTATGGCACCAAGTATTTGTGACATTCTGAAAGGAGCAAAACTCTGGATGCAATAGAAAAACTAGTGGTTGCCAAGGGTGAGGAACAGAAGGGAATGAATAGGTGGAGCATGAGGATTTTTAAGGAGTGAAAATACTCTGTATGATAGTACAATGATGATTACGTGTCATTATACATTTGTCTCAATCCATACACCATGGAACATCAAGCTCATCTATTGACTTAAAGTAAACTGCGGACTTTGTATAATAATGATGTGTCAATATATGTTCATCCTCAGTAAAAAATAAAATAAACCACCATTCTGGAGAGTAATACTGATAATAGAGGAGGCCATGTATGTTGGCAGTGGGCAGGGGGTTATGAAGAAAATCTTTGTGCTTTCCTCTCAATTTTTCTGTGAACTAAAACTACTCTTTAAAAAGTCTTATAAAAATCCTTGTTGTTATAAATCTCCAACAGAATGGAGAAATATACTAAACTCTCTGTGGACATTAATGCTATGTTGATGAGAGCCTTTGTCTTGGGAAGGATTTCCATAAATAGCTAAGCCCCACACTCAATGATCTCTCTGTGATTTTTTAATATATTTCACAGTGAGTATTTTCAAGATAGTTTTGCACTTGCCAGACTTCCTAATAACATCTCTTGTCCCCAACCTTACTTATGTCTCCACAATTTTTTCCAGTCCCACTATCAAACTTTCACTCTTGAGTTTTCTGTACAAGAAATTTAGCTCTACCAATAAATTAGAACTGTCTTTCTCATAAACACTATCAGGAAAAGGCCAACAAGGACTTTTGACCTTTCTATTGGAGTATGTCTTTTCCAATTTATGGTGTTTATATCTGCAGTAGAAAGGAGAATTGCTTCAAATGCCCAATATATCATAAAATATATTTTAAGCACCCAAGTACACTTAGTACTCTATCTGAAGCAGTAGAGAGTATATATCCAGAAGAACTGTGTAAGAAGGATAAGAATTTTGACTGTCATTGAAACTTCTGAGTGTATCTTAGAGTAAACTGCTTTGTGAAAAAGATAAGCACAGATAAATGCAGGACTCATGGAAACACGTTCTATGAACCTGGGAGAGGCTATGAATTTTATCTAACCTACGCTCATTTTCACCAAATCATCAAATTGGACAAAATTAGTTTTATATCCTCTGTATTTGAAATTGGTTGAAAAATAATCCAGCCACCTGAGATTGGTGTCTATTGGAAATCAGAAAGAGATATTTAAAAAAAAAAAACATGGAGAAACAGACATAGAGAATAGACTTGTGGACTTGGGGAGAAGGGAGGAGAGGGTGGGATATATGGAGAGTATCATGAAAAGTTACATTACCATATGTATAATGGATAGCCAACAGGAATGTGCTCTATGGCTCAGGAAACCCAAACATGGGCTCTGTATCAATCTAGAGGGATGAGATGAGAAGGGAGACGGTGGGAGGTTCAGGAGGAAGGGGATATATGTATACCTATGGCTGATTCACTATGAGGTTTAACAGAACACAACAAAATTCTGTAAAGCAATTATCCTTCAATTAAAAAATTAATTAATTTTAAAAAAACCTACTCACATGACAGGGCCCATGACCATATCCTCATTCCATCTTTGGAAATACTCTGCCCTCTGGTTTGCTCACAAATTTCCAGAACTAATTACCCACTGAGCTGGTTTATCCCGGCATCACTTGATCATCCATGCCCAAGAGCTTCTGAGGTCTGGAATCTGATTGTCTTTTGTTGGCTCATTGCCTCTACTCAAAATCTAATTCAGTGAACATTCAGAAAAAGAATCAGAGAGCCAACCAAGCAAAAGCCTTCTCATCTTGCCACTGATATTGGGTCTCACCTCTGGTCATGAACATTTTTATTCTTTCCAACCATATATACAGTATATTTTAGAGAATTGTAGCCAAAGTTTAGAGTCACTAAAACTGCTTTCATTAGAACCTGGCTGGTCTTTCTTGGATTAAGGGTGTATGTAGTTTCTTAGTACACATGTATACACAAAAATGAAGAGCTTGCATTTTAAATAATTATAAAGCATTATTCCCACTATAATTATGTGGGGAAACTGGCTGTGTTTCCCAACTAAACTTAGTAGCATGCAGTTTCTTCACTCGCACAGTGCAAATCTATGCTGCCAGTAGCCTCTCGTATTCTATTTGCACTTTTGGCCATCAAACAAGTCCAGGGCAACTGGAAAAACAGGGAAACAGACTCTAGAAAACCAGTAAACATACGTTCATTGAGTTTAAACCTCATTATGAGAGAAGCAGGTGGACATCAAGAGTGAATTTATTCCCTGGTAGAGTCAACTTTCCTTATCTACCTCTCAAGGACTTTTCTTTATGTTTTGGACTTTTTTGTGACTAGAACTTAAAATACAGATATTATAAGGTAGCAAGATGGTAAAGTAAGATGGAACATGAAACACAAATTACTTCAAGAGAGCAGAGTTTAACTAAAATGTTTTATAATATGTTCTGCGCTTATTTCACTTTGTCTTGGGATTAAAAAATATTGATATCAGTGGGTACTTCATTACCAGGGGGAGACCAGTATTTCCCTGGAGGTATAAGAATTCTATCAGCAGTTTTGCTCTCCTTGCCAGAAAGTTCATGAACAGGCAGAGTAACGAGCTATTTAAAGGTCATTTTGGCTGAGAACAATAAATTGAGATGACTAATACTAGGGCAAAATAGAATCTGAGTAGACTTCCCTGGTAGCTCAGATGGTAAAGAATCTGCTTGCAATGCAGGAGACCCAGGTTCAATGTCTGAGTTGGGAAGATCCCTTGGAGAATGGAATGGCAACCCACTCCAGTACTTTTGTCTTGAGAATCCCATGGACAGAGGAGTCTATTGGGCTACAGTCTATGGAGTCACAGAGTTGGATATGACTGAGTGACTAACGCACACACACACACAGAATCTGATCATGGCAGCTGGCTCCATACTTTGTTGGAGACTTCATTTCACCACTGTTTCATAATAATGTTATTATGAAAAACAAATTCCTGTTGAAAAATCTCCACTTTGGGTCAGATTATCAGACCAATACATTTTAATAACATGCTAGATATAATCACCAATTAGGTAGAACAAAAATGAGCCTGTCATATTTATATTAAATTATATACAATTTGAATTATTTTAAATTTCTAGATTGTATATAAGACATTTGCAAAATGCCTATGCTCTACAAATATGAAACGTGAAACAATGTTACAATAAAGGAACAAGACATGAAAGGAACTATTTTTCTAACCATTTAATTGGATATTAGTATTTACTGATAGATTACGTCTGGGTTAGGAATCTGAATTTGAGCAAGGGAAGAGGGCAGTGTAAACAAGAACCTTCTTATTACCTTTAAAAAGCTTGTAATATCATTTTTGTTAATACTTAATATGAGAGACAAGGAAGCTTAAAACAGTAATCTTATACAGTGCTGTCCAGTACAAACACACTGTGAGCCATAAGTGCAAACCGAGTATTATTTTGAATTTTTGAATGGCAACTTTAAAAAAGGTGAAATTAATTGTAATTTATATTTGTTTCACCCAATACATCCTCATATTGCTATTCCAACATATAATATATATATATATACATAAATGATTAATGAGATAGTTTACCTTCCTTGTTTTTTAATATCAGTTTTCCAAGTCATGGTGTATACTTCACACTTACAGCCCATGTCAAGTTGAAGTAGCCACATTTCATGAGCTTCACAGCCATGTGTGGTCACTGATTACTATATTGGATAGCACTGCCCTGCAAAAACTTTTTCAGTATGAAATTTCTATTTTACTCAGCCTTTTTTTTAACTACACTACAAACTGGTTTGAGAAAATAGCAGGAAAATGAATTTTCAATAGAAATCAAAATTAGAATACAGAACCCTGTGGAAAATAGTACAATATTTATCTTACTACACGTACGTGTGTGTGTGTGTGTGTGTGTGTGTGTGTGTGTGTGTGTGTGTGTATGTACACGAGTGCACACTCAGTCCTGTTCGACTCTTTGCAACCCATGGACTATAGCCCACCAGAATCCTCTGTCCATAGAATTTTCCTGGCAAGGGTACTGAAGTGATTTGCCATTTCCTACTCCAGGGGATCCTCCCAACACAGGGATCGAACTCGCATCTCTGGTGCCTTCTGCACTGGCAGGTGGATTCTTTACTGTTGTATATTCAAACTTTATTTGAATGGATGATTAGGTAAAAATTACTTGAGATCACTTTAGATGGAGTTTGTTCAAAGGCCAAAGAGTGACTACTAGAAATTATTTCACCTACTCTAAATTTAATCAGAATAAAGAAATTGGATTTTTAGACATAATATCAATTCTAGTACAACCCATATATGCATACCTCACTAGCAGACTGATGAGCACTGCTCTTAATAGTCAACACATCAAGATTTTTTAAATGCTTACTAAGTGCATAATATTATATAAGCATGCATGTTTATGTATTGTTGTATCTTGGCTCACTCAAACTACTTAAATATAATTGGAAATGTAAACTTCCAATGCCAAGGAAAGAAAAACTACTTATTGGGTCATCTAGCCAGCACTACCTGTATATTATGGAAAAAATAGTCCACAGTACATAGTCCATTATTTTACATATTTTATTTTCTAGTAAAGAAATTATCAAAGTATAATGTTAAAGAGAATTATGTACCAAATATACATTTTATTCCTTTTATGGAGCAATGATATTTAACAGCAAGAGGTGAAGAATAAACCAATAACTTTAAAGCTCTAAAAACTTATTAAGTGTTATATTGCAGTATGTATCATAGTGTTTGTACTATTTTAGGTGATTTGCTATGTCCCAAGTATGTTTCAGTTCTTTAAAATAAATGGGCATTTCCAAGAAAACATTACAACTTACTGAACAGAACAATCTACCATTAAAATCTACCATTTAGTCTTTTGCATCAGTTCAGTTCAGTCACTCAGTCATGTCCGACTCTCTATGACCCCATGGACTATAGCACGCCAGGCCTCCCTGTCCATCACCAACTCCTGGAGCCTTCTCAGACTCATGTCCATTGAGTCAGTGATGCCATCCAACCATCTCATCCTCTGTCATTCCCCTTCTCCTCCTGCCTTCAATCTTTCCCAGCATTAGGATCTTTTCAAGTGAGTCAATTTTTCACATCAGGTGGCCAAAGTATTGGAGTTTCACCTTCAGCATCAGTCCTTCTAATGAATATTCAGGACTGATTTATTTTAGGATGGACTGGTTGGATCTCCTTGCAGTCCAAGGGACTCTCAAGAATCTTCTCCAATACCACAGTTCAAAAGCATCAATTCTTCAGTACTCAGCTTTCTTTATAGTCCAACCCTCACATCCATATATGACTACTGGAAAAAACCATAGCTTTGACTAGATGGACCTTTTTTGGTAAAGTCTTCTGCATACCCTTCCTCAAATTAATGGTAATATTTATAGTATATTGCTCAAATCCCTGAATAATCTTAAATATTTATATTCTTTATAAATGGGTCATTTACTCATAAATTCTTTATAAATTTTAAATAAATTATTTAACAATAAATAATTTCAATAATAGTTTATAATTTTTTATATTCATAACATTTTATCAGGTAATTAAAATACATGGTTGAATAATTCAAAGAGGTCTACAAAATAGTGAGAAAAACTCTGGCCTTTCTAGAGACAAACATAATATAGAATTTTTAGAGAAGTATCTTATTTCTAAATAGGCTATTCATATAATTCTTAACTTTTTATATTATATATTATTTTATTTCCTACATTTGAAGAGGGGAATTTAGCTCTCATAATCCCTAGACACATGTATAAATTCTTTAGTATTCCCACTGTTAATTTATTCTTTCAAAAGTATTATGTCTTTATTACACGCCATGTATTAATATTATTGTTAGTTCTATGGTGACAGCATTACAGAGATGATTACCTTTTCTGCATTCATTGAGTTTACAGATTTTTTTAAAATTTTTTGTTTGAAGGATAAATGCTTTACAGAATTTTGTTGTTTTCAGTCAACAAATCAACAGAAATTAAACTTATTTGAAATCACTTTAAAAATATTAGGGGGAGTTTGTTGACAAGACAAAAAATGATTACTAGAAATTATTTCACCTTGTCTAAATTTAATCAGAGTAAAGACACTGGATTTTTTCAGGAAGGTTGAAAGAGCTTATGGATTATTGAAGGAAGGTAGAAATAAATACATACATTTTATATAATACATAGAAGGTTGTAAGTGCCATGGAAAACAATAAGTGGGGAACAAGGACGGGGAGTATTTATATCTAATTGTTCTGTTTTAGATATCTCATCCCATTGTTGGGCAAAATTTCCAGAACCAAACTGCATCTCACATTTCAGGTGACCTTGAGCTCCCTTGGTCACACGGAATGTTTTTTGTTTATTTTGGTACCTTCCTTACTCTGGACCCAGTGTCTTTGCCCCAGACACAGGGAAAATGGGTGGAGGGGTGGAGGAGAGCTTTCTGTTGTGTTCTAACATTATCCCTACCCTTAAAGCTTTGCAGAAAGCCATGAAAAGTCAGTTCCAATGTTTTTCCATTCAGTTTATGTTTTATCTCTATTTTGTTGAACATGAAAAAATTGAAATCATCTTGAAATGTTATAAACAACTGGATAGACTCTTTATGTAAAATTGATGCAATCTGTATTAAAGTTTACTGACATATAAACTTATAATAAATATTTGTTTTATCATGCACTAATTCAGTAATTCTCTTGGAATAAAACTACATTTTTTGATATAATTGTGCTTTGTAGGCCTTTTCCTATGTTCTGCTTATGATTCTATTATCTTTTAGATGAGCACTTTTGTATATTTAATTTAGAAGTTTTACATTAAAAATAAAAGAAAATCTTTTCATCTATATTTCCTCTTAAAATAAGATTATAATAACATGAGCTCTATTATATATAGATCTTCACAAAACATAAGCAAGTATGAATATTTTATCATAACTACTTACAAAGAAATAGCAAGGCTCCTATTACATGTACTATAACAAATTAATCTACAAAGTCATAAACACATACTGTTTCTAAAGTAGCAGTGGGGAAAAAGAGAAGGAGAGTACAGTGTTGTACCCAGAAGACATTGAATTTATTGCTACCACAGAAGAAATTTTGGGGAGGGATGAAGCTTCTTGCTAACATATCATAACAACAAAACCAGGCAGAGGTATATGATCTGGAATCTTTAATTAATTCAATCTATTAGTCTGTAATGCAGTGTAAGAGACAGAGACAAGATGGCACTTACTGTTTTTCCATTCATTCATTCATCTACTATCACAAATGTATGGACACTATGCTAACCCCTGGGAATACAAAATGGTTACAACCCTGTCCTCATGTTTCTCAAAGCCAGAAGGAGAAATAGGCATATAAGCAACAAATATCATGCACTGTTAAACTGGACAGTTGAAAAATGCCGAGTGGACTGTGAGACCACAAAATAAAATAATGTCTATTTATCATAGAAAAATCAATAATGGAGAAGAGAAGACTGAATTTACTCTTAAAGGAAGGGTAGACGTTTCCAGGCTAACAGGAAGAACAGAATGCTATTCCAGATTGCAGAAACACTATGTGCAAAGAGGTAACAGATAATATGATGGATGGAAGAAATGAAGGAGATCCAAGTTGTTCGATATAAGGTGTGCAGGGTTAGGTGGAGAGACCTCAGATAGAAGGGAGAGATGAGCTGGGTCAGCTCATAAACAGCTATGGTCAGTCTAAAGCTATGGAATTTAGATTTTTATCAGGAGACAAGTGTGTAGTTGCAGGTTTTTGCGAATGCACCGTGACAGAGTTTGCATTTTAGAACCACTGTCCTGATTGTGGTGTGGAGGCTGGATTATGGCTGCAGTTGGAGGGGCTGTAAGGGGCAGGGATCACATATTAAGTCAGAGAGAAAGAGAATCAAGGGCATTTATTGGTGATAACAGAGAGAAAACAGATCTAAGAAGAGGTAGGGGCTTCCCTGGTGGCTCAGATGGTAAAGAATCTGCCTACAATGCGGG
This sequence comes from Antilocapra americana, assembly GCA_007570785.1. Lineage (NCBI taxonomy): Eukaryota > Metazoa > Chordata > Mammalia > Artiodactyla > Antilocapridae > Antilocapra > Antilocapra americana. Next base: position 2,467,635 of record ML663566.1, read on the forward strand.
AGACCTGGGTTCGAGGGCATGGCAACCCACTGCAGGATTCTTGCCTGGAGAATTCCATGGACAGAGTAGCCTGGCGGGCTACAGTCCATGGGGTCACAAAGTGTCAGACACGACTTAGCACAAGAAGAGGTAGAGTTGACAGGTCTGGAGCTAATCTCAATAACAACACAGCAACTGTTGATTGAGAGCTCAAGTTCTGAATGTCATTTTAATCCTCACTACAATTTTGAAAAAAAACAATTCATCCATACACTGGCCTTCAAGGGAGGTAAGTAGATTCCTAAGGAATACACAGATTTTAAATTGCTGAATGAGGAAAGACTAGATGCCACTGGACACAGAGCTAGTGTCTTTTTGATTATACCATCTCAGCCTCCAAATTAGGCCAGAGATATGAGAGGGGCAGAGATGTGACTAGACTAGCTCACAAGTTCTCTGTTTTGGATACTGTTACTTGTTTGAAGGAAGGTAATTAATTTAAGTGGAGGTACCTGAATAATATCCAGGTAGAAATGACAAACAAACAGCTGGACATATGGATCTGAAGAAGTCTCCTGAAAATACTATTTTTAAATGCACTAGCACCAAGAAACACATACAAAAATAATTCTGTTGCTCTTTGTGTCTTCCTGTTGCATTATATAGCCCAAGTGGTCAACAATGAAATCAGATTGATTATATTCTTTGCAGCCAAAGATGGAGAAGCTCTATACAGTCAGCAAAAAAAAAAAAAAAGACCTGGAGCTGACTGTGGCTCAAATCATGAAATCCTTATTGTAAAATTCAGACTTAATTTGAAGAAAGTAGGGGAAACCACTAGACCATTCAGGTATGACCTAAATCAAATACCTTATGATTATACAGTGGAAGTGAGAAATGGATTTAAGGGACTAGATCTGATAGACAGAGTGCCCGATGAACTATGGACGGAGGTTCGTGACATTGTATGGGAGAGCGATTAAGACGATCCCCATGGAAAAGAAATGCAAGAAAGCAAAATGGCTGTCTGAAGATGCCTTACAAATAGCTGTGAAAAGAAGAGAAACAAAAAGCAAAGGAGAAAAAGAAAGATATTATCATCTGACTGCAGAGTTCCAAAGAATAGCAAGGAGAGATAAGAAAGCCTTCCTCAGCCATCAATGCAAAGAAATAGAGGAAAACAATAAAATGGGAAAGACTAGAGATCTCTTCGAGAAAACTAGAGATACCAAGGGAACATTTCATGCAAAGATGGGCTTGATAAAGGACAGAAATGGTATGGACCTAACAGAAGCAGAAGATATTAAGAAGAGGTGGCAAGAATACAGAGAAGAACTGTACAAAAAAGATCTTCATGACCCAGATAATCACGATGGAGTGATCACTCACCTAGAGTTAGACATCTTAGAATGTGAAGTCAAGTGGGCCTTAGGAAGCATCACTATGAACAAAGCTAGTGGAGTTGATGGAATTCCAGTTGAGCTATTTCAAATCCTGAAAGATGATGCTGTGCAAGTGCTGCACTCAATATGTCAGCATATTTGGAAAACTCAGCAATGGCCTCAGGACTGGAAAAGGTCAGTTTTCATTCCAATCCCAAAGAAAGGCAATGCCAAAGAATGCTTTAACTACTGCACAATTGCCCTCATCTCATACACTAGTAAAGTGATGCTCAAACTTCTCCAAGCCAGGCTTCAGCAATATGTGAACCGTGAACTTCCAGATGTTCAAGCTGGTTTTAGAAAGGTAGAGGAACCAGAGATTAAATTGCCAACATCCGATGGATCATTGAAAAAGCAAGAGAGTTCCAGAAAAACATCTCTTTCTGCTTTACTGACTATGCCAAAGCCTTTGACTGTGTGGATCACAATAAACTGTGGAAAATTCTGAAAGAGATGGGAATGCCAGACCATCTGACTTGTCTCTTGAGAAATCTGTATGCATATGAGGAAGCAACAGTTACAACTGGACATGGAACAACAGACTGGATCCAAATAGGAAAAGGAGTATGTCAAGGCTGTATATGATCACCTTGCTTATTTAACTTGTATGCAGAGTACATCATGAGAAACACTAGGCTGGAAGAAGCACAAGCTGGATTCAAGATTGCTGGGAGAAATATCAATAACCTCAGATATGCAGATGACACCAACCTTTTGTCAGAAAGTGAAGAGGAACTAAAAAGCCTCTGATGAAAGTGAAAGAGGAGAGTGAAAAAGTTGGCTTAAAGCTCAACATTCAGAAAACTAAGATCATGGCATTTGGTCCCATCACTTCATGGGAAATAGATGTGGAAACAGTGGAAACAGTGTCAGACTTTATTTTTTTTGGGCTCCAAGGTCACTGCAGATGGTGATTGCAGCCATGAAATTAAAAGACAATTGCTCCTTGGAAGGAAGGTTATGTTCAACCTAGATCGTGTATTAAAAAGCAAAGACATTACTTTGCCAACAGACGTCCATCTAGTCAAGGCTATGGTTTTTCCAGTGGTCATGTATGAATGTGAGAGTTGGATGGTGAAGAAAGCTAAGTGCCAAAGAATTGATGCTTTTGAACTGTGGTTTGGAGAAGACTCTTGAGAGTCCCTTGGACTACAAGGAGATTCAACCAGTCCATCCTAAAGGAGATCAGTCCTGGGCATTCATTGGAAGGACTGATGTTGAAACTCAAACTCCAATACTTTGGCCACCTCATGCAAAGAGTTGACTCATTGGAAAAGACCCTAATTCTGGGAAGGACTGTGAGCAGGAGGAGAAGGGGGTGACAGAGGATGACATGGCTTGATGGCATCACTGACTCAATGGACATGAATTTGGGTAGACTCTGGGAGTCGGTGATGGACAGGGAGGCCTAGCGTGTTGCAATTCATGGGATTGCAAAGAGTCAGACATGACTGAGCGACTGAATTGAGTACATATTTCCCTCCATATTTTAAGACTAGAATTTATGATACATGTCCATTAGTTACTTCCTTAAGGATAAAATCTAGGTTTTGATTAATCATGCTATTCATTTGTATTATCTTTCACAAATATGTGTTGAGTGTCCATCAGGTGCATTGTGCAAATTATGCTATGCAATTTGATTGGAAGAATGAGATCCCTAAGTGATAATAGTCATTGTCTTCAATAGTTGGCTTCATTTTCTCTTTACATCAATTTATTTTTCTATTATTCACCTTATTACATATTCTTTTTCTCAGCTGTCTTAAATCCTCTTTTGAATAAGAAGGACCAAAAAAGAAAACTCACAAACTATAAAGATTTATAATCTTATGGCTAACACAGACATAGTTATTGCCAAAGCAGAAATACAAAAACAAAAAATTTTGCTATTTTATTGCTATAATTTTTGTCGTGATATGTCAGAAACATAAGTGGCCAAAGGACTTGGATACGAGCAACAAAAAGGAGTTGCCAGGCAGAGAACAGATAATACAGGATGGAGAGAAATTATTCTTCAGACTGACTCTACCAGGGCAATTCTTGGCACTTCCCTATAATTAATTATTCCCTGGTTTAGCAAAGAACGTATGAGACTATCTCAAATTTCCTCAGGGATAGACAACAATTTTCCATTTTATTAGCCCTGGAACAACACAAAAAGAAGGCTTAGTGATAATGTTATATTCTATGCCTGAGGCTTGTTATCGGTGCATTATTTTGTCTGTTCTAAAAGATGGTATTTAGCTCAGCCAAGTGGCCAGAGGTCACTAAAACCCTTTTCTCTTTAAGAAATAGAAAAGTAGAGACAGAGAAAGATCTTTTTCCACAGAGTAATTCATATTAATTCATGGACCAATGGCCCTGAGATTAATTACTTAAATTAATTAGATTTCATAGCATTTACTCATGAAGCATGATGAAAAACATTAGAAGGAAATAGGAAGCACATACACTGCAGCATATGGTTTTGCCAGTGTTGGGCCCTTGAGAATTATTAAATGATGGCCTGACACAGTTCAGAATTAACAAAATCTGTTCTCTGACGGTGTGTATTTTCATAACTTAGGTAAATTATGTAAATTAACTTACATCAAAATGTGTGCTCTGTTGTCTATAAGCATGAATTCACCATTTATAACATAATAGTATTTTCACTAAGCCATCAAACTTTTTATAGCAAATTAAGTAATATAGTTCTATCATACTGGAAAATATGACTAATAAATATGGGACCTATTTCATATTTTGAAAATTATAGGAAATTAAATATGATGAAACAGTAAACCCAACTGACGTCATACATTTGGGGGCAAATCAAATCCTCACTTCTGTGGAATTTACTAAAGAGTTTCTGTATTGAGCATGCTGCCTAAAATATGGTATGTACAAATACAGTAAGCCAGAATGGCCTCATCTGATCTCTTGGCTTTAAATACCTGCTATAGGTTCATGATCTAAATTTCTGTGCATTCATAGTCCCTGAGCTCAAATTTACCTACCTAACCTCTTCATTTGCTTTCTTCATTTTAACATGTCTCAAAACAACTCCTTTCTTCCCCAAACCCTTTTATTTCCCCCACCTTACCATCTTATCATACCTAATTAAATAGAAAATTTACCTTCCTTTCGCTCACACCATTTGGCTCACATCCCATGAGAAATCTATCAGCAAATCCTATCAACTCTACTTTTAAGATTTCCGAAGTGTTACTGCCTCTCACCACTACGACCCTAGGGTAAATCATCTTGTATCTTTCCAGAGTGGCTGAATAGCATCTTGACCATTTATCGGTTTCTACCCGTGTTTTCTCCACTCCGTTCTCATCTAAGTTACATCATACTCTACTCAAAGCTTTCATCTCACCCGCAGAAAAACCCAAATCTCTGTATCACATAGTCTGCCATTGTCCGGTCACCCCTGGGCCTTCCATCAATGGGCTTTTCTACTGTTTTCACCTGTCTTCCTGCTGCAGCTGAGAGACCTCCTTGCTGTTCCTTGAGCACACCATCATCCTATCCTGACATTTGCTTTTGCTGGCCCCATTACTTGGAACATTTTTCCTTTTTACATCCACCTGATGGCTTCTCCTATCACCTTCAAGTCTTTGCTGAAATGTCATCTTTTCTTTCGTAAAGACTTCCCTGACCACCATATTTTAAATAGAAGCTTCAGCCCCAAGCCTGGTGCTGTCTGTACTCCTTCCTTGTTTTAGTTTTCTCCATAGCACTTACTGTCATCTGATATAACTAAGGCACAATAAACTCTATTTTTTAACTATTTTATTTCTTGTGTATTTGTTTGCTTCTCTCCACAACCGGGTGGTTAGTGGGAACTATTGCCTATTTTATTCACAGTAGTATTCCTAATGCCAAAAGCAGCATTTAATTTATGCAACCACACACAAAGCTGCTGCTGCTGCTGCTAAGTCGCTTCAGTCGTGCCAGACTCTGTGAGACCCCATAGACAGCAGCCCACCAGGCTCCTCTGTCCCTGGGATTCTCCAGGCAAGAATACTGGAGTGGGTTGCTGTTTCCTTCTCCAACACACTAAGCATTCTTGGAATAAAAGAACTAAGTGTAGAAATATGGTCAGATATTAAAGGAGAAAACTTTAACTCTCCAAAGAAATTTATTTAGATACCTGATGAGTTATGATATAATTAATTTGGGAAATATACTTGTTTCTCTTATCACAGTTGAGGAGAACCTTGTCAGGTGTGCCTCATTCTATCTCCAGGTCTTTCTATTCAAAGTCCTTTCTATCCCTTTCAAATTTGAAACTGCTCCAGGACCAACCCTGCTGAGGATTAGCGAGTATATCTGTTCCCAGTGTGGGGAGTGCTCAGCAGACAGTGTAGGTAAAGAGTGAATTTCCAGTGTTAATGTGGTCTGGGGCATGTTACAGTCAAGATCTCACACCAACCTTTGCTCAGTGACACTTACTCTCCTCCTGAGCAGGGCCATGCCTCAGGTCTACTCCTGCCTGAGTCTCTGATCCAGTTTCCCTCTCTTTGGGAAAAGGTCCCTATGTTTCTCCTCTTTTTGAATCCATTCATCTCCATGAATATAAGGTTAAGTGTACTTTTTGACCTGCTACTGGAGCTCCTCAAATTATCTCATCCCTTTTAGAATTCTTGCCTGATAAATCATGGAGCAAAACCAGAATTTAAGACATTGTGTAATTGAGCTCCATTTCACTAACAATGGATAAACTGATGCTGAACATTTTCCTGTAAAATGACAGCATGCTTTCTATTGATATTATGCCTGTGTGGGTTGGCTGCCTCTAGTTGGTTTAATGTTACCCAAAATTCAGATGTTTCTTTTCACCCACCTGTTTAGTTCAGGTGTATGTAATTTAACTTTATTATTTATTATTTTAACTTATTACCTGAATCAAAAGATTTGATTTTTAAAAGAGAAGTTTCATTTCTATAAAAATATATTGTGTTTTCATTTCTCCAAAGAAGACATAAAAATGGCTAACAAACACATGAAACATCAACATCACTCATTATCAGAGAAATGCAAATCAAAACCACAGTGAGGTACTACTTTACACCAGTCAGAATGGCTGCAATCCAAAAATCTACAAGCAATAAATGCTGGAGAGGATGTGGAGAAAAGGGAACCCTCTTACACTGTTGGTGGGAATGCAAACTAGTACAGCCACTATGGAAAACAGTGTGGAGGTTCCTTAAAAAACTGCAAATAGACCTGCCATATGACCCAGCAATCCCACTTCTGGGCATACACACCGAGAAAACCAGAATTGAAAGAGCCACATGTACCCCAATGTTCATCGCTGCATTGTTTACAATAGCCAGGACATGGAAGCAACCTAGATGCCCATCAACTGACGAATGGATAAGAAAGCTGTGGTACATATACACAATGGAATATTACTCAGCATTAAAAAAAATTCATTTGAATCAGTTCTACTCAGGTGGACGGAACTGGAGCCTATTATCCAGAGTGAAGTAAGCCAGAAGGAAAAACAACAATACAGTATACTAACACATGTATATGGAATTTAGAAAGATGGTAACGAGAACCCTGCATGCAAGACAGCAAAAGAAATGCAGATGTACAGAACAGACTCGTGGACTCTGTGGAAGAGGGCAAGGGTGGGATGATATGGGAGAATGGCATTGAAACATGTGAATTATCATATGTGAAATCAATCGCCAGCCGAGGGTTGGTGCTCGGGGCTGGTGCACCGAGATGACCCAGGGGGAGGGAATCGGGAGGGAGGAGGGAGGGGGGTTTTGGAGGGGGAGCATATGTAAACCCATGGCGGTATCATGTCAATGTATGGCAAAACCAACACAATAAAGTAAAGAAAATTAATATATATACATATATATATATATTGTGTTTTGGACAGACTAGAAAAAGTTAAGTTCAATGATAATTATACATAGTCAATTATATATAATATCTCTCAGAGTAGAGGAATATAAAAATAAAGAGGAAATTGCAAAATTATAATAATTTGAATAAAATCATTTAAAAAAGTTTGGCATTCCTATTGTTTTTGTTCTACTTCTAATACATTGAAATGGAAAATTATAATTGATTCATTATGATTCATACAAGGCAAATAATGTATATATCTCTAGTCAATAGAGTGATAATCAAATAGTTCTGACCTTACATCAAAAAATTGTCCAATTACTATGCAGTTGTATGTATTTTAATTTCTCTTTTTAACTGACTTTTCACTCTAATCAGCAACTGGTTTTAACATTAGAAGAAAAGGTCTCTACACTTAATGTTTTCAAATTTGTTCTTTTATCTTGCATCCCCAACTAGATTATATAATTCTTTAGGAGAGAGTCCTCATAATAGAACTTATATTTTCTTCCCAATTAGTTATTTGCAAGCTATCCAATAAACAGTAGGTTGAATGATCTTGGGTTGGACAAATTTTGGTCTGTTGGATGCTCATGGTCTGCATGTTTTCCATAAACCCTTATCCACAGTTATCACATTACAACTGCTCACATTTCTTTTCTTGAAGAAGTCTTCAAGAAAATATAGTTCCATGCTTGGATTTTTCCAATCAATTATTTAATCTGAATCCACACTATACTACTACAAGGGTAATTGTGTCTCCTGAAACATTTTCACAGTGCGAATAGATTTGGAATAAGGGCTGAGTATTACATTCTATGAACTATCTCTATTGGCTTCGGCTTACAAATAGTCACCATATGATATCTGGACAGTAAAACAAAAAAGCTGTTCAAACTATTCTCATTGCTTTGGATCCCAAATATTGTTTTGACCATCTATCAATTGCCGGTGCTTACATGTTTACACAATAGTGCTCTTATTTCAAAAATCTTGGCCAACAAGATTTGAGTTTTAACCACAGCATGTCTTCGGAAGCAATGTGGTGCTTGTTTTTTAATGCAAAACGTATCTAGTCAGAATTTCAAAATATAAGCCATTGAATAAAACAGTACCATTTACTTTTAAAACAGGGCCAGTATTTCAATGGAAGGACATAGGCTGTTCTGTGAACAACAAAATGACCTTTAGGCGACATACATATAATCAATGTTCACACTTGGCATTATGTGGGGATGGCAGTAGTCATCTCTTATAAATAATGTGTGAAAACCAGTAGGACAGTTAAAGAAACACCTCCAGCTTATTCATGGCATGAGACCAAAGTTCAGCTTTATGGGTATTATATTTTTGACAAAACAGCCAGTCATACCAGACACAAATTTCTCATTTCCTGAACAAGGAACTCTATTAATGTAAAGCATATGCTAAGTAAACTGTGAGATTCATATAAGGCACTGTATTTAAGATAAGAGCTGTATTTATTTTGGATTGAAAAATGACATTGTTGTACATTTACTTGCTTTAAAAGTTAAAAAAAAAGTTGGAAAAACAAATTGATCAAATGCTCAATGCATCCAAGTACATCGAGTGGAAATATGAATCATATTATAGGGTCACTTTCCTTTGTATCTTGAGGACTAACATCAAATGGAGTAAGATATAGGCAAAATTTTTCTTAAATAGTTTCAGTTAACAGATTTAAACAAGACTTGGCTGTGATTTTTGAAGCACTGGATGATTAAAATGAAACTACTTGGTGAAAAAAAAAGAGACCAGGGATTATTGTAGTGTTGAGAAAATTTGGTATTATCAGTTCAGTTCAGTTGCTCAGTTGTGTCTGACTCTTTGAGACCCCGTGGACTGTAGTACGCTAGGCTTCCCTGTTCATCACCAACTCCCGCAGCTTACTCAAATTCATGTCCATCGAGTCGGTGATGCCATCCAACCAATCTTATCCTCTGCTATCCCCTTCTCCTCCTGCCTTCAAGCTTTCCCAGCATCAGGGTCTTCTCCAATAAGTCAGTTCTTCGCATTAGGTGGCCAAAGTATTGGAGCTTCAGCTTCAGTATCAGTCCTTCCAATGAACATTCAGGACTGATTTCCTTTATGATCTACTAGTTTGATCTCCTTGCAATCCAAGGTATTATATTATAAAGTAAGGTATTGATATTACAAATTAACTTTTAATTAATGGAAGACAAATGAAATAATAAAAGGTTGATTTTTCTATATGTAAAATTGATAACAAAATATGTCTAATATGATTTTATTATGTCCAGTAGTTTTCTTAACTCTCAAATATCACTTTTGCAACTCTATTTTAATAATTTCAAATGATACTCATCAGATAAACACTTACGGCCAAAAACAAAAGTCAATATTTTGAGCTAGCATCAAAAAGGATGTATGTTGGTGTAGTTTATTTGTTTTATATATAAATAAGAGAAAGTAAAAATGATAATAATGAAAACTGCACACTCACAGTTTCACATTTTATACTTGTTTTTCCTCTGTTCCAAAAGGTAGGTATGTCCAGTGAATAAAAACTTATTTAATTGCTTTTTACTTTTTCTATATTTTGATCAGTTAGCAAAGTGTCAAAAAATTGTTGATGCTGAGTTTCTCTTATTTTCTTTCTGAAGTGTAGTGCTCAAAGAAATACATAATTTGAGTTTGTGAAGACAGTTTTGTTTTTCTTTTTTAAGGGCTAATTTTCTTTTGTATACCCTTTAGTAGAAGTACATTTTAAAATTTAATGAAAGAAGTAGAGAGGGTAAAACCATCATGACATAAAGCCTTTTAGAAATTAATAATGTTCTTTATTAATAATGATATGATGACCTGCCAGGCTATCATTCCATTGTTTGATTATTCTCCAGTGACAAAGAAACTGTTGGTCTTTGTCCTAACTCAGCACAATGCCTATAGTTTTGCCATAGAACCTTCATAAATTTACCTGCTTTGAAGCAAAGCAGTTTCGGTGTTAACTTGGCAGAGGGCAGCCAGATAACCTTCAAGAATGTTTGAAACACAAAGGCCACTCAGCTACGTGTCCCAGCAAAAGATTTAAACTGTAAGAAAGGCATTTTCCTGGTGGCTCAGATGGTCAAGAATGTGCCTGCAATGCAGGAAACCCAGGTTCTATCCTTGTCTTGGGAAGATCCCCTGTCTAAGGGAATGGCAAGAAATCTATGGACAGAGCCTACAGTCCACGGTGTCACAAAAAGTCAGACAGAACTAAGGGACTAACACTCCCATTCTCCTTTTGCACAAAGGTACTTCATTGACTCATAATGCTAAAGTTGCTCACTCAATAGACTCACACTAAGCCATGGACAAATCCAGTGAGAGGACTATGTGAGAGCTTGAATGTGAGGTCCCAAGTTTAATGTCACCTCTTTTCCAGTGGGTTTACTGAGGCCAGGAGAAAAGCAGTTATCCATCAAAACAACAACTACAACAAAAAAAACCCCAGTCTCCCCAAAACATACAGCCACTCTAGTACAAGTTATATGTCCAGATATTTGTCCAGATACTTGTCATTTCCTTTAATAGGACCTTAAATAGGTGACCCAAATGGTTTATATTTCATCTACCAGATGTGAGCATGACAATATTTTTGTGTTGTTGTATTAATATATTTAAATATCATTCTTTGAAATTGAAAATGGAATTCTAGTATTATTAATATTTCCCTCATCCTCTTATTTATTTAATAAATAGTCTGCTTTGTTCAGAAAAGTGTTTAAAATTGCTTGCTTTTCTGGAGTTATTCTTAATCCCATTCTTTGAGATTTCTATGCTGTAAACTATCTTAACATGAGGTCAGCAGTGCGTCTTTAGGTTCTAATTTTAGAGGAAGATGTCCACTTTCTCATTACCTTAGAGTATTGTTTTATCTACTTTGGAATAATAACTGAATTCAATAAGATACAGTTTTTCAGGTTGCCATTTATTCTATCAGGTTTTTCTGTTGGTTCCTCAAAGTGTAAATCCAGAAAAGTGCTACAAAAAAGAACAGAACACCATTAAGAGTAATTCATTGAACCATCAGCTTGCAAAGCAACAGAATGCTTTGATATATTTCAGTTTTTCTCACTTCAAATGTAGCACAGTCTTTAAACACTCTGCTAAAATTTTGCAGGCTTATGAGGAGAAACGAATATATAATTTTCTGAAGGCTTTTCTAGGGCAAGATTGTAGAAATTAACAAAATGAGGTTGAGAGAGAGACTGAACTAAATTTAGGGCCAAATTAAGCTATCCTGGAAGCAAAAAAACCCCAGAAATCCTAAACTTATGAGTAACTAGTGCTGACTTCCTTCTCTTGGCTGAGTGGATTGTCAGATTTTTTTCTTCTTCTTCTTTTTTTTTTTTTTGGCCATGCTATGCAGCAGCAGGGATCTAGTTTCCCAGTCAGGGATCAAACCTGTGTCTCCTGCACTGGGAGCCTAGAGTGGATTGCCAGGGAAGGATTGACTGTCAGATTTTTTTCACTGAGTTATCCTCACTCACTACTTGGATCATCCAGTCAGTGAGTGGCCGGACCCTGTATTCCACATTCCACAGCAATAACTTTATAATGAGTTTAGTCCAGCCTCTTAGCATTTCGAGATAATTTTTTTTAAGTTCTCTCTGCCTCCAAAGTCTTCAGGGTCTTATCTGGCCTGCACACACAACAGTTTATTTATCCTTAAATACTATTATGTCACTGCTGATTCCCTATGGGCTAAAGCACAACCCTTTTCAGCTGTACCCTGACCAACTTGGGAAAACGTAACTCCCATATTTGCAGTCTTATAGACACTACATTTTATTATTTTAAAGAAATTTTATCTTTATACTGTTATTTTGGCTAAGATTTTTCTTTTTTAAAGCTTTTTATTTTGTACTGGGGTATGGTCGATTAACAAACAGTTATGACAGTTTCAGATGAACAGTAAAAGGAATCAGCCATAACATATACATGCATCCATTCTCCCCCAAATTAAAATTTTTAGAGGTTGCTTTATATTTATAAAGATTATATTTACAGTTATTACAAAGTATTGGCTATAGTGCCCACCTTATTCAATACACCCTTGAGCTTATCTTATACCCATTAGTTTGGGCCTACCTCCCCCCTCACCATGGGCAACCACTAGTTTGCTCTCCATATCTGTGAGTCTGCTTCTTTGTTATATTCACTAGTTTGTTGTATTATTTTAGATTCCACATATAAATGATATCATTCAGTATTTATCTTTCTCTCTCTGACTTACTTCACTTAGCATAAGACCTCCATGCCAAACAGCCCACTTGCAAAAGTCTTCCCAGTCATTTTTGTTACTTATGTGAATTTTATCCCTTTAATATCAATTGATCACAACAGCTAATCATAATATCTCCTGATCAAGAACATCTAGAGCCTTACTATTTATACTATGTAGACTTATCTTTACATGTATATTCATATACTATGAGGACTACAGCTCTCATAGAAAACATCAATAGCAAAGTGACCTATATGAAGGTACCCTTCTCCCGTTTTAGAAATGTAAATATAGTATGTATGTGTAATTATACATACATATATGTATGTATCATATATTCACCATCATATATTTAGATTTTCAAACTTTTTCAAATTTTTATTGATTGTAGTTTCTACTACGTGCAAGACACTGTGCTAAATAAACATATCTTCAAAGAACACTAGCTAGTGATAGTCATAAATATGCAAGTGAATAATTTAAAGCAGAATGAGATTTACATAATTATAGCTTTGTATAAGGTGCCTGACTTGAAAAGTGATTGACTAGGACAAAATTTTTTTATAAATTGGGGGAGTCATAAAACTTACACTCATATTTAACAATGATCAATAAGCATTTTACATATGACTAAATAAAAGATTATGGTTTAATTGTATTCCGTCTTCAAAACAAATCTTTGAGTTAGGTATTTCATTATCCCCTTTTAGTGATGGGATAACAGATGCTCAAGAAGACTAAGCGACTTTTCCTAAGTCATTTTATCACTAGGTGTCAAGGAAGGTCAAGAAAGCATTTAAAACATCCTTTGATCTTCCGCTGAGAGGTAAAGAATACAATGTCAGCTAGAAAAAAGCACTCCAGGTAGAGGCAGCATCACGTGCTAACACAGGGGAACTTTACTTATATAATTAAAAATATATGCATATGTTGCTATTTCAAAGTGTTCAGAATTTCAAAATGCTGTGCTATTTCATCACTTAATATCTCTCAGCTCCAAGTCCACTTCCCTGTTTTCTGTGCTGTGAAGCATGCAAACATTTGACTCCCCTGCCAGCTGATTTTTTCTTAGGGGGAAGCATGAGGAGGAGGATGGAAGACAGGACGAGGGCAGAGGGGATGACTTTTCTGCTTATACTTCATGTCAGCTTCTCAAGGCAACAAAGGACAACCACGATTTCAGCCTCTAGTTTTCTTTTGCTACACTGATCACCAGCCACCGTGTCCTTCTCAGAGGTGCCTACACCAACTCACAGCGCCCCCTGGTGGTCTGAGCCCCGGCTACATGGCTTCACCTATGGAATGATGGGTACCTCTTATCACGACTTGCCATCCAGGCTATATTCTGGGAACCCTGCCTCTTTCCTTTTGTTTCCTCAGCTCTGATGTGGCAGCTGCTTCCTGCAGTTATTAATTTATGGACTATTTTAGCATCCCTTCCTTGATATTTCAGCCTTTGAACATCGGGTGGCCAATTCCCTGCCTGAAATGCCTACTAGAGCTTGTTTTCCTTACTATATCTTGATAGATACAGATCCCTTTATTTCATTCTGTCTTAAATAATCCCTTGACACAAATGTCATATTCTCTTTAATGCCTACCTACCAGGTTCTCCTTTTCTTCTTCTATTAGTGGAAACTCAACTTTGCTTTTATACCCGTAGCCATGCTGGGCTCCTCTGTAGATCCAGGGTGGAAACATGAATTTTCTGAGTTAGACTTGCCATAGAATACAACTTTGATGTGAGGAGGTCTATGATGGGGGCTCCAGAGGAAATTTATCTCACTCTGAACACTGAAAGAAACACCTTCTCTTCAAGCTGTTTAAACATTTTTTCCTGAGACTAGGAAAGATTGAAGCTAGTGTGCCTTTTCTAATTGAAATGAACAAAAGCACTTGGCACTTTGAGGATACTAGAAAGAACCTAGGCATCTGATAGCACTACTGGGTCACAGAATCCATTTTTTGCAAATCAAATGTTTGCAATATCTGAATTTTTCTATTATGTAAAATTAAAATTTTTCATTGTTGGTTAAAACACTTTTGGTCAAGCTGTCTACTCCTTGCTAAACAATCCTAAATTATGGAGGATATTTCTCTATATAGATTTACATACAGATATAGATATAGATAGGTACATGGGCTTCCCAGGTGGCTCAGTGGTAAAGAATCCACCTGCAATGCAGGACATGCAGGTTTGATCGCTGGATTGGAAAGATCCCCTGGAGAAGGAAATGGCAACCCACTCCAGTATTCTTGCCTGGGAGATCCCATGGACAGGGGAGCCTGGTGGGTTACAGTTCATGGGGTTGCAAAGAGTCATACATGAGTGAGCAAATAAACTACAACAGCAGCAGACTGATTCACACATATATGCAGATACAGGTGTCCATCAGTCTATAGTATACATGCAACGTATACACATACATAAATGCATATGCTTTGCTCTTGCATATTTTAATAGCTAAGATTAATGATAACACTTACTAGCTATTTACTGATAGCTTAATAAATGCTTTTGCCTTTTGCCTATGTAATATATTTTTAGTATAATGAAAGGTATATCTTCAAACAGAGGAGGTAATATAAAGTGATTAACCATGGAGTATAAAAGCTAGAAAGGTAGAATGAGTTAATACTCACAAATTCTAAAGTAATAGACAAATGGTTTCCCTGTCATTGAAAGGGCTTCCAAAGAGAGTTATGAACATTAGTTTGACTTATACATAATTTTAAGAATCATTTTAGCGAGTCCCATTGCCGAGTGCCTCCTTGGCTCTGGGAACTATCTTAGGTGACACAGGAGAAGAGGGAAAAGCGGGGGTTGCAAGGCCTTCCCATCCAAGCTTGTTTATTTCTGAATGCTCTCACTGAGGACTCAGTTCTGCTTTCACGGAGATTTTTATGTTACATTTACAGGATAGAATGCAGTGACTAGGGAAGACCTGAGATTTCTGGCAAGTCTGTTAAATAAATAATACTAGTTTTTCAGCTTCCTTACTGCTTTCATCTTAGGATCTGCAACACTCTAAAATACTAGTCAAACTTCAAAACACTCCTGTGCTGTGCTTATGGGTGTTCTTTCTCTGAGATTTACTGAGCAGCATACTGATAGATCATAGGCTGCCTGGAAGTCACCTGGAAAATGCAGATCAGACCAAGGAGCAGCCTTTTTGCAATAACAAGCAGTCATGTTTTTGCTACAGGACTGCAAGATGGACTGGATGAAAGCATCGCATATATGGAGGGGCAGAGTAGTGTGAGGTATTTGAAAACGTAAAAGCTGATCTTTAGGGGAAAAAAAATAAAAAGCTAAGGATTAGCAGATACATGGTAGAGATGGCTCGGGATACTTGAGAGGGAGAGCTGATATTTTTGAACCTTGAATGCTGGGTAGACTTAAAAAAAAAAAAAAAACCTTTCTCTGGTCCATTTTTGCCAACTAATGCCTCTATAAACTTAGTCACATACCTAAGTCGCATACCTAATTCCTAGGGGAATTACGACCTTTATATCATTAGTTCAAATTTAGAAAAAAAGAAAGAGAAAGCAATCTAAATGGAGACACAGAAAGGATTCGGCAGAATGAAAAAAAAAAACAACTGAACATCACTGAGAAATCAGTCCTATTAATAATGGTTGTAAACATAAGTTGGTGAGAAAATACTTTTGATTTTTTCCAACCCATACAGATCTCTAGACCATGAATAAAGTTTAGGGACAACCACTCATTCTTGGAATCAACTTTTGAGTTTCCAGTAGACCTTCCCACACTTTGGCTTCCTCAGTTGTTCACTGCTCAGCATACTCAGCATTTTCCCAGCCTCACTGCTTTGACATCCATATGGACTAGCTTTCTGGCTCACAATTTAGCTCCCTTTCCTTGGTTCTGACAACTTCCACTTTGGTTTGCCTCTAAAAATCACCGCTTATATTCCACAACTGCCTACACATGTTTACAGCACCCATTCATTCATTACTTTATAAAATCTAAATTTGGTGAGTGCAACCAGATACCAAGGACTTCAATAGGTGGTAGGCATCAGTTGTGAGCAAGGCTCTGATTTTCTGGAGTTTACATGTTAAGAGGAATGGACTGACGCATTAAAAATTATTCAAGTAAAAAATTGTTAGTATAAATGTTGGACTGCAAGGAGATCAAACCAGTCAGTCCTAAAGGAGATCAACCCTGAATAGTCATTGGAAGGACTGATGGTGAGCTGAGGCCCCAATACTTTGACGACCTGATGAGAAGCGCTAACTCACTGCAAAAGACCCTCATGCTGGGAAAGACTGAGGGCAGGAGAAGGCAGTGACAGAGGATGAGATGGTTGGATGGCATCATCAACTCAATGGATGTGAGTGTGAGCAAACTCCGGGAGATGGTGAAGGACAGGGAAGCCTGGCGTGCTGCAGTCCATGGGGTTGCAAAGAGTTGAACACAACTTAGTGACTGAACAACATCAACAAACATTGCGTAGCCAAAGCATGGATTAGCAAATAACAAGGTTTCTTGTCTAGAATTTCAGGAACATTATCCCAGGAGTGATTTCCAGACTAATCCCATGACTTGAATACACAGCAGGTAGTGTAGAGACTACTCCTGGGTAGGACACTTTGTGCAAAGCTCTGAGTTGGGAAGGATCTGTTCTGAGATATGAGAACTGGCTGATGACAGTGGAGCAGATGATCACAAAACAGTGATAGAGGAAGTTTATTGGACAAAGGCTTGAGGGGCAAAAGGAAATATTAAGGAAAAGAGATGGATTCAACTGCTGTGTACACCATGGTGACATCTAAGGAGGGGCAATGAAGGGAGAAAGGCATCTAGCATGACTCCAACTTTCTAGATGCCGAAAGGACCTTGGTAGTTGACCTGATGTGCTGCAGATCTGTGATGAACAGGAAACAGGTGCCCAACCTACTCTAGCAAGAGGAATGAAAATGTATCAACATGGCTCTCCTTGTCCTATGTCTGTGAAGGTGTGTGGATATGTTCATGCATCCAAGAGTGCCTATGTGTATATATGGTGTGTGTTTATGTTGTGGAAATAAAAAAATGACAGTGGTCATGGGTGGGTGGTTTTTGATTGCAGGGTACAGGGGTTTACCTGTAGACAAAACGTGAATGAGAGCCATAATCTTGAAGTAAAAATAAAAATGGAATGGAACGGGACCATGAATTAGATCCTTAAGGCAGAGTTGTTCTTGGAAGAACATGTGATAAGCAGCTTAGACAAACTGCTGGTTTTTAATACAAAAGTGATACCCTTGTGCATACACAGAAGTACACTACTGTAAGTGGTCTTTGATATAATTAAAGGTAGAGCATTAATTGCTGAGTATTATATGTAGAGAGAGCCATCATTTGATGAATATTTTATTGCAATTATGGTGGTAGTATTATTCTAGCAATAAATGAAAATTAAATGTGCTATAAATGTTCTACAAATTAACAAATAGTTTTATATACAGTATAAGCAGTTATTGATGCATAGTCACTACTATTTTCAAATTTTAAACATCTCAAATCAAATTCATTAAAGTATTTTAATTGATCAAAAAATAATTTGCATAATATTTTGGATAAGGTTTACATAGTCAGTATTTTCATGATAACAAAATGTTTAAAAGCCAAATATATAACATTAAACTTTTATTGCAGACCAAAAATAAATCCAAGCTTATTTCTCACAAATTATATTTTCCCTTAATGGCAAATAAAATATTGTTGAACTAAATACTGCTTTTCCATGAAAACAAACAAAGAAAATCAAATAATGACTTGAGCCAAGGAAGAATCTAAAATTTTAAGACACAGAGCAGTCAAAGGCAATTTTAGCATTAACTGTGCAGTCTCTTAAAGTGACACACAGCTATTTAAAGACTGAAACACACTCTTGCTGGATGTGATATTGCAATTCTAAAGGTATGCTGACAAGGTTTGGCTTCTAAACTGCCTAAACCTAGCCCCAAAATGCAGATTGTTGCTACTTTCTCAGCCCTCCACAGTTTAGATATTTGGATATTTTGGTCTCACCACTTCTGTTATACCTAGTATGATGAAATAGGAACTAGCAAATATGTTTTCATTGTTTTAGGATGATTTATTTTGTCAAAGTTCCCAACTAATTTTTACAGTATCAGAGCTTCTATAATGACAGTAGTTAACAGAGAGCAAAAGAATTCCTGAATTTTTTTCCATAATGAAATTCATTAATATTCAGTTCAGGTGAGTCACTCAGTCATGTCTGACTCTTTGAGACCCCATGAACTGCAGAACACCAGGCCTCCCTGTCCATCACCAACTCCCTGAGTCCACCCAAACCCATGTCCATTGAGTTGGTGATGCCATCCAACCATCTCATCCTCTGTCATCCCCTTCTCCTCCTGCCCTCAATCTTACCCAGCATCAGGGTCTTTTCCATGTGAGTTAATTCTTTGCATCAGGTGGCCAAAGTATTGTAGTTTCAGTTTCAGCATCAGTCCTTCCAATGAATATTCAGAACTCATTTCTTTTAGGATGGACTGGTTGGATCTCCTTGCAGTCCAAGGGACCCTCAAGAGTCTTCTCCAACATCACGGTTCAAAAGCATCAATTCTTTGGTGCTCAGCTTTCTTAATATTCCACCTCTCACATCCATACATGACCACTGGAAAAGCATAGCCTTGACTAGATGGACCTTTGTTGACAAAGTAATGTCTGCTTTTAAATATGCTGTCTAGGTTGGTCATAACTTTCCTTCCAAGGAGTAAGCATCTTTTAATTTCATGGCTGCAGTCACCATCTGCAGTGATTTTGGTGCCCAGAAAAATAAAGTCAGCCACTGTTTCCCCATCCATTTGCCATGAAGTGATAGGACCAGATGCCATGAATGTTGAGCTTTAAGCCAACTTTTTTACTCTCCTCTTTCACTTTCATCAAGAGGCTCTTTAGTTCTTCCTCACTTTCTGCCACAAGGGTGGTGTTATAAATATTAGCAGATTTATTTTAAATTATTTAACTAGTTCATTAAAAATTATGTGCACACACACATGCATATGTACACACATGTCTACAATTAGTATATTTTCAGGAAATTCATAAAAAATGTAGAAACAAATTTGCAATAACTGAAGAAAGGAAACACATTTTACAAATTGAAAGCAAAGACCATTTATAGTTTTAAACAAAATTTTAAGTACTTCTTCAGGTTGTCTAGCATTCATAGGAACTTAGCAATTACTCCTGATTGATTTTACTTCTGGGTATTTTTTGCTCAATTGAAACTTCTAGGAAATATATTTGCCAGGTTTACAAAGAAGTTAGAGCAATTTATGAATTCAACTACTTTTAGATAAAGCATGTGAATCTAAAAAAAAGAATATATATATTCACTTGAGTCATGTCTGACTCTTTTTGATCCTGTGAACTGTAGCCTGCCAGCTTCTCTGTCCATGCAATTCTCCAGGAAAGAATACTGAGGTGGGTCATAATGTCCTCCTCCAGTGGATCTTTCTGAACCAGGGAGGCAACCCATGCCGCTTACATCTCCCTGCATTGGCAGGCTAGTTCTTTACCACTAGTGCCATATGGATATATGTATACACACACACTTTAGACATGATCAAAGAAAAAAATGTAGGCAAGAATATACAATGGGGCAAAGAGAGCCTCTTCAGTAAGTGGTGCTGGGAAAACTTGACAACTATGTATAAAAGAATGAAATTAGAACACTTCCTTATATCATACACAAAGATAAACTCAAAATGGATTAATGGCCTTAATAGACCAAAAACTATAAAACTCTGAGAGAAAATCATAGGCAGAACACTCTCTGATATAAATCATAGCAAGATCCTCTAGGACCCACCTCCTAGAGTAGTAGCAAAATAAATAAATAAACAAGTGGGGCCTATTTAACCTTGCAAGCTTTTGTACAGCAAAGAAAACTATAAGCAAGGTGAAAAGACAGCCCTCAGAATGAGAGAAAATAATAGCAGATGAAACAACTGACAAAGGATTAATTTCCAAAATGTACATGCAACACATAGAAATCAACACCAGAAAAACAAACCAAAAAAAAAAAAACCAAAAAGTGAGAAAAAGACCTAAACAAACATTTCTCTGAAGAAGACATACAGATGCCTAAGAAACACATGCAAAGATGCTCAACATTACTCATTATTAGAGAAATCCAAATAGAAACTATAATGAGATATCACCTAACACCAGTCAGAATGGCCATCATCAAAAAGTCTACAAACAATAAAGGCTGGAGAAGGTGTGGAGAAAAGGGTTCCCTCTTGCATTGTTGGTGGGAATGTTAATTGATACAGTCACTATGGAAGACAGCATGGAGACTCCTTGAGAAACTAGGACTAAAACCACTATATGACCCAGCAATCCCACTACTAGGAATATAACCTGAGGAAACTACAATTGAAAAAGACACACATACCCCAACATTCATTGCAGCACTATTTACAATAGCTATACATGGAAGTAACCTAGATATCCTAGAGATGAATAGATAAACAAGCTGTGGTACATATACACAATGGAATATTACACAGCCATAAAAAGAATGCCTTTGAGTCAGCTCTAATGAAATGGATAAACCTAGAGCCTACTATACAGAATGAAGTAAGTCAGAAAGAAAAACGAATATTATATACTAATGAATATATATAGAATCTAGAAAGATGGTACTGATGAATTTATTTGCAGGGCAGCAATGGAGACACAGACATAGAGAACAAACTTATGGATGCGGGAAGGAAGGAGAGGGTGGGAATATATGGAGAGAGTAATATGGAAACTTACATTATCATATGTAAAATAGATAGCCAGTGAGAATTTGCTGTATGACTTAGGGAACTCAAATCAGGACTATGTAACAACTTAGAGGTGTGGGATGGAGGGGAGAGAAGCAAGGAAGTTTCAAGAGGGAGGAGACATAGGTTAACCTATGACTGATTCACGCTGATGTCTGGCAGAAACCAACACAATTCTGTAAAGCAATTATCCTTCATTAAAAAATAAATAAATTTAAATTTTTTAATAGTTGCAAAATAAAATAAAGACTTGTTCACCTTATCAGCATGGCTGAATGGCAAGTGTTCACTCCCAGCATAGATTACAGGCATCCTCAGTAACCTTCCCAGACTACTCCCAGCTCATAGATATGTCCTTTGCTGTGGACTATACTCTCTTGATTATGTGGAAATCCTCAATTTCATAATCTTTGTAACCCATGAAGGGAAAACTCTCATTCTTTCATTTCTCTATGGTACCATCTTAACTATTTACTTTTCTCTATTTTTCCATCTCTGTGTCTCCGAAGTTCCTTTTACTTATAATGAGAAAGTGCTTCAAGTTCCAACCATAGCCTCTTTTCTATAGTTTTTATTTGCCAAGACCTCTCTGCCTTACTTGTCCCCTACCTCCTGTTCCTCTCTAGAATGCATCTGTTCCCTCTTTTTAAAATAAATTTGGCTTGGAAAGACTAGTCTTTTTATGAGCACAGAATACATTTGTGTATACACACACACACATATATATATATATATACACATGTTAATATATCCATGTTCACTAATTCCCAGGAAGCTATCGAAAGTAGATCAGAAATGTACTTCAACAGATGTCAGGCAAATTTGGGGACAAAATGTCTTTCTGTGACCATATTATAAACTTGTATTCTCACATACTGAGAGTTAAGCATAATGCCACCTCTGATGTGGAGAGGCATGAAGTAGAGGGTAGACATTTTTCCAATTAGAGAACTCAGTTGAATTGAGTATTAGGGTGCGACAAATGAGATCTTTTCCTGAATCAGAGAAGGGAAATACAAGATCCATAATACAGCTCCTCTGTCAAATTTTTGTGATTAACCATTGAATTACACTAGTCTCCTTGTAAAATCCTGCATTTCAGAAGCATGTATGTTACTGGGAACATAGATGTAGAGATCTTAATCCAAATGCCTAAAGATAAATTTTAAATGCTTAGACTAAGATCTACACTTCAGATTTCATTAAAACTGCTCTCCAGGATAGGAAATGTAAATTCTGCTTCACTTGTCTTCTTCAAGTTAATCTTCTTATAACAGCATCTGTCTTACAAAATATATTTACACATCAGTTTAATAAGCTGAAATCAGAATGTTTATATACAAAATACTGTTTATATATAACAAGGGTTTATTGATAGTATTTCTCAATTATAAGTATTATTTATAACATATAAGGAAACAGAAACATTGACACAGTAGCAGATTTCATCTTTAAATATACCCCAATTTTCCTTTCCACTTTATCTCCCAATTTATCAAATTAGTAATATTGAATTTGGTAAATATATGTGTAAAACTGCTATTTTAATGCATAGTAAAAATCAATGGTAATGTGATTGAATTATTGGAGGAAGGATACTGAGCAAGACTAGGAAGGAATTCATTGCTAATATACTAAAAGTTACAAACACAAAAATCCATGCCTATTTCCTTAAAATAACAAAATTTATTTGTAATTTCCTAGAAGAAGGTGGATAAAGTAACTAAAAATTTTTTTCCGTTAGTAAATCATTAATTTTTTAAATATAAAGCAATTCTAACAAAAGGAAGGAAGTACATAATAGTCATATCACTCACATTTTAGTGATGCCTTCTCATTTCCCATAGAGTGATACTTGAAATGTTATATGGTTGGACATTTATACTTTATAGCAATGAACTAATCAGTTGATGCTTCCCTAGATCAAATGTGCTAATATTTCACTTATAGTGTACTCAGTAGGAAAATTATTGGAGATATGTCAGCTTATATATGGAATAGGTAAGCTATTTGGCATAGTCTTCCTTGCCAAACATTACAGTGCTACTTCATAGTTTATTTACCTTCCATTCAAAATCCCTCTTCTGTTAAATTAGGGACATAGACTGAACCATATTTCTCAGTGCTTTAGAAATCATCCTTTTAGAGGGATGGATTGAATTGAGATAGTCTGATCAGTATACATCAAAACTTCAGTGTCCTACAGTCAAGTCTCCAAAATTTCTGACTTCCTCGTGAACTCAAAATGAATCCCATATATTCAAAAATGGCAGATATTAATGACTGAGAACCTATTCATCTCAGGTGATTTGATTTTCTTGAAGTAAATACACTACTGCACAAGAAAATGGAGAAAGCACCAGAGCAGGGATCAGGAGATCTGTCCTTCATTAGACACACACTGTGTGAGAAGCCTCTATTTTCCTATCTGTAAATGCACCTCCTGTTTTAAGATGTTACTGTAAGGATTTTATTTTTATTAAATTGTATATAATTTCACCAAACTTACATAGAAATTTCATCTTCCATCCCTTTTGTTCACACACACATAAAAAACTAAGCTGTTTCCCTGAATTATCCTGTTACTGCTCCTTTCTTTCCATTTACTTTGAGGCCAAATTACTGCCAGTAATGAGAAAAAATATGGCAATGGTGAATACACATCCTCTGAAAGCCTCTATGATAAACTGTGTTACCACTTTTGAGTGCATCCTTTTAGAATTTTTTAATGCATGCATATTCTCACTATGTGTTTGTACTGAAACTCTGAGTTTCAGTACAAACTCATTTCACTATTCTTTGCAACAAAATATTTATTGGTCATTTTCATATCAATAATTCTTTATAATATTTGCATAATTTTATGTAGAATAGCAATTTTATAATATAATTAATTTCTAGTAGTAGAATTTAACATAATTTAAGGCCTTTGCTATTACAAATATGCTGTAATAAGCATCTTCATATATTTATCTAGATTCTTATTTTAAATTATTAGCAGTGGCATTGCTGAATCAAAGAAAATGAGCATTTTAACTTCCCAGTTATTTAATTGCTTTCCAAAACTTTGTACAGGTTACACTATCACCGATAGTATATTAGCATGTTTCCTTCTTTTATATTTGCCAAAACTGGATATTTTACACTAAAACTTTTGCTGATCTGATATTATTATTTTTGCTATTTCTTTGGATTCACCTGAGGTTGGGGAGTTTTTTGTTTTTTTCTCACATAAATACTGGTTATTTGTAATTCTTTTGGGGGATTAATAATTCTTTAGTAAGTAGCCTAAATGTTATAATTTCAGTTTTAACCACCTACTTTATTTAAATAGTGAATAAATAATAGACTACCAATAAGAAGAATTTGGAAATAAAGAAAATCTATCAAAACAATTGAATAAGCATATGCAGAAGGATGGGAAATGCTATTATCAGATTAAGTAAGATAAACACTAAAGATATTAGATTTCGTCATTGGGATTGGTCCAATGCCCGTCTCAAAGCATCTTCTATTTCAATCCTCAAACCTAACAAATTTTCAACTATTGCCAGTCCTTACTTCTAATATTTATTTCCTTCCTTAGCATTTCTCCCATCCAAGTACCAACCCGCCTGACCCTGCTTAGCTTCTGAGATCAGAGGCGGCCCAGCGCCATTTTCAGGGTAGTATGGCCATAGACTCCTTAGCCCTTCTTACCCACCATGATTTGATTTCTGATGATCCTTTTTCTGAACCAGCCCTAACCCAACCAATCAAATTTTCACTCCTCTAGTCCTCCACGATGTCCCTAGAGCAATAGTTAAAATTCTAAATCTGACGGCATCATTGCTCTGGTTTCTTCATTTGTTTACTATTTTCAAAAGATAAAACAGATGAAGTTCCTCTGTGTCACTTAGTGGATGTTTTGAGTGCAGATTTCTGCTATGTTACCTACCTGCCAGAACCAGTCCTCTGCCCCTCCCTTGTATCACATTTGTCTTTTGATAATAATAAAGAGTTCTTTGTAACTCTTGAGGAGACATAGAAAGCTGAGTGCCCAAGAATTGGTGCTTTTGAACTGGGGTGTTTGAGAAGACTCGAGAGTCCCTTCGACTGCGACGAGATCCAACCAGTCCATCCTAAAGGAAATCTGTCATGAATATTCATTGGAAGGACTGATGCTGAAGCTGAAACTCCAATACTCTGGCCACCTGATGAGAAGAACTGACTCATTGGGAAAGACCCTGATTCTGGGAAAGATCGAAGGCAGGAGGAGAAGGGGACGACAGAGGATGAGATGGATGGTGGATGGCATTACTGACTCGATGGACATGAGTTTGAGCAAGCTCCAGTAGTTGGTGATGGACAGGGAAGCCTGGCATGCTGCAGTCCATGGGGTCACACAGAGTCGGACATGACTGAGCGACTGAACTGGACTGAACTGAGGAGACATAAGACGCAGGTTCAATCTCTGGTTCAGAAAGATCCCCTGGAGGAGGGCATGGCAACCCACTCCAGTATTCTTGCCTGGAGAATCCCATGGACAGAGGAGCCTGGTGGGCTACAGTCCATATGGTTGCAAAGAATCTGATACAACTGAAGCGACTGAGCACGAGTATGTTATACTTTCATATCATAGTAGTTTTTCCCATGCTATTCCCTATGAAGAGTTTCTTTTTGCTTCCTGCCTGAAAAAAGTCTTACTTCTTAAGGTCTGGTCAGAGGTTACTTTCAGGATCTAGACATCCCAGTTTGATTTCTCTCATCTGGGACAGGTATTTCTTCCCTTCTATCTCAGTGGACTATGGTAACATCACCACTATAGCAGATATTATATTCAGTTGCTTTGCATTCCTGTTTTTCTACTTGGCTTATTTGCAGTAGTTATGTCTCTGGTTTGAATCAAAGGGTCTTTTTATTTATTTATTTTTTTTAGAAGCAGACCCTTGGAGTAGGAGAGGAGAATTCAAGGGCAAGTCATTTATTACAGAAATGCTTCCAGGATAGCCAGATAAAATAACAGATGAAGCAGGGAAACAAAGAAGAGGAGGCAGGTAAGGATTAACTCCAATAAAAAGCCCACAGAGAACAGGCTGCAGCCTGAGGCTAAGGGGAAACTTTGGAAGGTAATCTACATCTCAAAGCTGCTAAAATCCAGGTACAACTGCATCTCTTAGTCACAGGTTAGAGGAAGCCTCAGGGGAGGTCAACTCCCAAGCACTTCCAGACCTTTTCACACAAGGGCTTAGTATCTCCAGAAGCTGAATATAGCTGTTCTATAGAGAAACTGCATGCAGGCACTTGATAAATTTGAATGACTTGGTGACTAGAAATACATGACAAACTATGAAACTTAGGGTTGCTTAGAAGACAACGGAGAGGCTTTTGATGAAGAGAGCAGTACCCACAAAGTGATAAATTAAGTAGATGGGTTTAGAAGCATTGTGAAGACTGATTAATAACAAGAGAATCTAAATGCTGGAGCATTATTTAAGAGGAAATTGCCATGGTGATAAGGGCCTGTTTTAGCATGGAAGAAGCAGTAATGGAAGATTAGACTGCTCTTGATTGATACTGCAAATGAAGAATCAGTCATTCTCGATGACTAACTGGATATGTGAGGCAAAGGCAACAAGAAAAAGAGTAAGGTGTTTTAAGCCCAAGTAACAGTGAAATTAGTTACAGAAAGGGAAAACCGGAACACACTGGGGGTTGAGTTAGGGTAGTTGGGGCAGGGGTAATGATAAAACTCAGATCCAAGACATGATGGGTGTCAGCAGGGACAAGCAGACAAGTATTCAATTCATATTGTAAAGGTGAGATTTGATCTCAAAAGATAAGAGCTGAAAAGGTGGATTTAAGATTTAGGATTGAACATGGAGAGTTGAATAAGGGCCAGGGAGGGTACTTTATGAGAGGCTACAGAACAAAATTAAAGACCAGACCTATGGCAGAATGCCACATTAGAGACAGGAAAGGAGGACAGCAGGAAGGGAGAGGAGAAGCAAGAGAACAAATTCATTATAATACAGTTTCAAGAGAAAGGTTCAAAATGGAGAGAGTAGCTTAAGCCTTAAATACTCAGAGTCCAAATATAAGTAGAATTGAGAAAACCCTGTGAATCAAATAGAGGATATGCTTAACATCCTTAGACGGTTTATGTTGGGTGGTAAAAGCTCAAGTCAAATGACAAAGCATATACCAATAAGAAGAGCATGCATTCTTACGTTTCTCTAATGGAAACATACACTGCTACAATTTTTCTGAAAATCAATTTGACAATATATGATGAACACACTTTAATCAATGGATACTGTTTTTTAGCAATCCCACCTTAATCTCGGTAATCCTAAAAAATCAATCAGATTTAAAATCCGTATTTTAGGTCCATAGGCTATTCACAAATCTGTGAGCAACAGTAGCAAAATATTGCAAACTGTTTAAATATTTAGCAATAGTAGAGTACCTAAATCTAGATAGAAACAAAAGAGGAAATCTTATATAATCATTATAGGCAATTGTTTTAGAGACTACTTAATAACAGAACTCTTTGATAAATTTTAGTCAAAAAAGAGGGCTGTCCATTGGCAGATGAATGAATAAAAAGCTGTGGTACATATACACAATGGAATATTACTCGGCTGTTAAAAAGAATGCATTTGAATCAGTTCTAATGAGGTGGATGAAACTGGAGCCTATTATACAGAGTGAAGTAAGTCAAAAAGAAAAACACCAATTCAGTATACTAACGCATATATATGGAATTTAGAAAGATGGTAATGATGACCCTGTGTCTCCCTTGATGTGAGACAGCAAGGAAGACACAGATGTAAAAAACAGATTTTGCACTCTGTGGGATAGGGTGAGGGTGGAATGATTTGAGAGAATAGCATTGAAACATGTATATTATCATATGTGAAATAGATCTTCAGTCCAGGTTTGATGCATGAGACAGGGTGCTCAGGGCTGGTGCACTGGGATGACCCTGAAGGATGGGATGGGGAGGGAGGTGGGAGGGGGTTTCAGGATGGGGAACACATGTACACCCATGGCTGACTCATGTCAATGTATGGCAAAAACCACTACGATATTGTAAAGTAATTAGCCTCCAATTAAAATACATGAATTTTTTTAAAAAGGGAGGGCTATAAAAGTACCTATAACAGTGTTACAAAAATTTATTTTCTCTGTATTATATGTATGTGTGCATATTTGTAAATATACTTAGACAATCTCAGACACAAATATGCATACAGTATTTATGTGTATACATATAAGACAAAATATGAATGATGATGAGTAAATCTTATTTACTTATCTTTATTTTTCAAAATTTTCAAGATAGACAGGTTAGTTTCTATTTTTAAAGTGTAAGTGGATAGTGAAAGTGGAATCATAGCATACAGACCTTTGGTGTCTAATGTGGAAGTTACTAGAAATGTGTCTATTTAGCTTTAAATATAAAACAATTCATTAATATGGTATATCACATTGATTGATTTACATAGATGAAGAATTCTTGTATCCCTGGGATAAACGCCCCTTGATCACACTATATGATCCCTTTAATATGTTGTTGGATTCTGTTTGCACGTATTTTGTTGAGGATTTTTCCATGTATGTTATAAAGTTCTTCAGTCTCATCAGCTACATTTCAACATCTCAATGGCTATAAATGGTTGGCTGATATTCTATTATTTTATGATAATGTTTCATAGAATATTTCCATCTCCACAATTAATTGTATTACATAATCTGTCAGGCAGTTGGTTTTTTTTTAATTTTAAAAAAGAGACTAACAGAAAATTTGTAATTATAATAATGCAATGACCAAAACAGTAATCCAAATTAAGATCTCAATAAGCTACAGAAGATAAAATTAATTAACTGGAAAATAGAGAAGAAGGAATAATTTATAATGATGCAGACAGACAAACAATGAAAAAGAGAATACAGGAAAAGAGATATAGTAGTATATAATGTTACACTGCCATTACATGTATGCCTGTTTACATAAATTCTCATAAAGGACATATATTACTCAGTATATTTTTCAAAGGAAATGGCGTATGTATGTGCTCCAGGATATTCAAGGATGTTCTCAATAGTGGTTTAGTTGCTAAGTTGTGTCTGACTCTTGTGACCCTGACTGTAGCCTGCCAGGTTCCTCTGTCCATGGGATTCTCCAGCAAGAATACTTGAGTGGGTTGCCATTTCCTTCTCCAGGGGATCTCCTGACCCAGGGATTGAACCCAGGTCTCCTGCATTGCAGGCAGATTCTTTACCTACCAAGCCATGAGGGAAGCCCATTCTCATTAGCATTCATTGTAATCAGCATAAGAAGAGAAACGTCGAAAATTGGTACAGCCACTATGGAGAACAGTATGAAGTTTCCTTATAAAACTAAAAACAGAACCATATGACCCAGCAATTCCACTCCTGGTCACATACCCAGAGAAAACTATAATTCGAAAAGATACAGACACCCCAGTGTTCACTGTAGCACTCTACAATAGCCAGGACATGGAAGCAATCTAAATGTCCATCCAGAGGGATAGATAAAGAAGATGCGGTTCATATATAAGACAGAATATTACTCATCCAGAAAAAAATGAAGATAATGCCATTTGCAGCAGCATGGACAGACCTAAAGACTACCAAACAGTGAAGTCAGACACAAAGAGACAAATATCTTACGATGTCGCTTATATGTCGAATCTAAAAAAAAAGGTACAAATGAACTTATTTATAAAACAGAAGTAGAGTCATGGATGTAGAAAACAAGCTTATAGTTACCAGGGGACAAGGGGTTGGGGGGGTAAATTAGGAGACTGGGATTGATATACACATACTGCTATGTATACAATGGATTACGAATAAGAACCTGTCAAGTAGCACAGGGAACTCCACTCAGTACTTTGTAATGGCCTATATGGGAAAATAATCGAAAAAAAGAGTGCATATATGCATGACTGATTCACTTTGCCATACACCTGAAAGTATCACAACATTGTAAAATCAACTATACTCCAATAAAACTTTAAAAAAAAGTACCTATCATCAACACAATAGGTAAATCACTGAATATCCATAAAAGAGATTCTATATAGCACCCAAAATTGATGAACTACATATATTCACTTAAAATGAACAACTTGAGAAAACAAAATTTACAACCCAAGATATAAAATACACTTAAGTTTATATGTAGCCCACTTACATGAAATTTAGAAGACATGCACTCACTCACTCACTCACACACACACACACACACACACACACACACACATCTAGTCATGTTGAAATTCTCTCCCTGATTTTTCACTGCTCAAATAATAAAGACTCAAGTCCTTAAAGTAGCTCACAAGTTCCTATTCAGTCAGTCAGTTCTCATCTGATCCGTGTCCCTCTCCACCTAGCTCTGTGTGTTCCAGCCACACTGACTCTCTCCTTCTCTCTCACGTCTATTAGCCTTGTCATTGATGCTTTGCTCTGCCCCCCCTCAACTGGTCCAGTCCTCCTGTTCTCTTCTACCTCCTAAATAAGCTAGAGATCAGTTTCTCAGTGAGCACCAGCTGCTTCTGTATATACAGCAAAACTTGTTCTTAGACACCCTCCCAGAAGGGCATTCCTTCCTTCCTTCCTTCCTTCCTTCTTTCAGGACACCCTCCAGTTTGTAATTTTTACCTCCGTGCAATTACTTGGATAACGTCTGCTTCCCTGAGTCAGTAAGCTCTGTCAGGGATACGGTTTTCATACTGAACCTTCAATGCCTATGACACTGGCTAATAACATTGTTTAACGAATGAATGAGATTTTAAACAAATTAGTTGTATGATGACTTCAGGATGCACAGGCGGACAGGTCCAGGAAGCAGCTGGAAATATGGATCTGATGTTCCCAGGGATGCTTTGTCTAGAGTTAGTGATCTGGGATTCATGAATAGACACATGCTAGCATAACTGATGGGGCTTCCCAGGTAGTTCAATGGTCAAGAATCTGTCTGCCAATACAGGTGACATGGGTTCAGTTCCTGGGTCAGGAAGATCCCCTGGAGAAGGAAATGACAACTATAGTATTCTTGCCTGAAAAATCCCATGGACAGAGGAGCCTGGTGGGCTACAGTCCATAGGGTTGCAAAGAGTTGGACACAACTGAGTAACTGAATATAGCAAAACTGGTAAGATTTAATTGCCCTGGAAGAGGCTATAAAAAAAACAGTCACAAAACCTAAGCCCCTTATAATGTAATACTGATTTACCATTCCAGCTGTATTTACCACCACACAACCCCTTCCCAAGATCTCTACCCAAGATCCCAACACTCTGGGACACATACCTTTTCTGAAGTTATTTCTTTTCTTTTCCCATTCCCCTATTTCCGCATGCTCTCCCTACCCCCTAAATTGCCTAACCCTTCCCTCTCTGATCCATAACTGAAACCTGCTCATACCTCTTTCCAAGTAGATATTGATCCTATTGCTTCTCCTTCCCTTGCTTAATTTATGACCCTTGACATTCAATATCTCTTGCTTCCTATTAGAAACTTATTTTATCTCTAATATAAAACATTAAGGTCTTTCAAATAAAGTCCAAGTAATCATCCTCTACCTTACAATATTTTCCACAGTACCTAATTCTAAAGTTTAAAGTACACCTGTTAAAACCAATTTTTTTTGGTACTGTATTTGATTTACCACCAAAATCTGATCTAATCTAAATTTATTTCATGGCAAATCTGACTTAAAATGATGAGAGTTCAAAGGTGGTGCTGTCCTGAGTTTGGATTAGGTATGACTTTAAAATAGCATGTTCATCACATTATCATTCTAAAATATAAAAAGAATTTTTAAATGTCAAAATTCTGAAACACATGTATCCTCAAAAGCTTCACATAAGATCATAGGTTTATACTTTGTGTTGTGTCTTACACTTGGTAATATTTAATAAATATTAACTGTCAGCCAGTAGAATGCCAAATCAATAGATCATTGTATGGTTTTATGAAGCACTGCCAATTTCATACAATATATAGAATTTTTACCTCTTGTGGGATGCTGGAAGCTAGCTGATATAATTATGAATAATGTATGTGTTTTGCCCCAAGAAGGTTCCTCTTGACTGATTAATGCTAACACAGACAATAAGACCAACTGTGACAGCCTGGTAGAAATTCCATGTCGGATAATGTCAGGATGGAGAAATGCTATAATGAACATAAGAGCAAAATTCTGTAATGTTATACATTAGAGTAGGTAGTTTTATAGTTTTTTAAGTAAGACAAAGAATCTATTAATGAACATGTCTGTTTACAGACATATGACTTAAACTAGTGTGGAAAAAATAGATAGGAAAGCAATTCAGATGATCTCAGTTTTATTAGTTTTCCAGCAAACACTCAGGTTGAGTATATAGATTCTAGTAACAGTGTGAAGAGTTAAAAGAATATTAACATTAGAAGTCAAAGATGGAAGAGTGAAGAATCAATTTCCTGTTTTCTACAGATTTATCTTGGAGAATTTGAAGTATTCATAGAACAGAATGTGTAGGTACACTGAAGTTATTAATGCTGATGCTACTGAAAAGGATGTTCTTAAAATTGCTCTGTGGCTTCACAGAATCCATCTATCCTTTCCTCCGCTGTTTTGAATTACAAAAAACAAATCAACAGATCTGTAGAAAACGTAGTTCTGTCTTCCACCTGCTCCTCTTAGCTGTATCTCTAATTCATTTCTAGATACTTGTATTTTTCTTTTCAGTATATGCTGCTTAATAGTGCTTACACCCTGGTCCCTGAACACAGAGGAAAATTGAGACCCAGATCCAGTCTTAAAGCAAACAATTATAAGAGACTTACACAAAAAGTAAGGCAGATGCCTGGGCTCAGAACACCAGGGGATGTATTTCCATTTCTGGAACAGTATTTCTAATATTTATTTAATTAGTGTTTCCATGAAATATTAATATATGGGTTTTTCTTTACATTTAAATAAATTTATCATAAGCTTTAATATCTCTCAAGAGAGTTGATTTGCTTCCAACTTATGTCTGTATGTTTATAATTAGTCAGTATCTTTTAGGGTTTCCACCATTATCTGAAAAGGTAAGAAAAGTATTATGACCTAATGAGAATAATTACCATTTGTTATTTAAAATTTAGTTTAAAAGTGATTTTTTACCATTACCTCAAATTCTTTGGATGTTTTCTCATGTAATCTTGATTTGGAAACAGCTAACTCTACGTAATACCTAGAACGCCTTCACTATTTTTGAATTTGACTGAATGTATCAGCCTGCTTAATTAAACAATGAGCCAATCAATAAAAAGATTATTCATAAAGACATGGAAGCTATATATTTGGAAGAATAAAACAAGGCATGTTTTTTTTTTTAATTTTCTTTACTTTATTGTGTTGGTTTTGCCATACAATGACATGAAACTGCCATGGGTTTACATATGCTCCCCCTCCAGAACCCCCCTCCCTCCTCCCTCCCGATTCCCTCCCCCGGGACATCTCGGTACACCAGCCCCGAGCATCAATCCTGGGCTGGCAATTGATTTCACATATGATAATTAACATGTTTCAGTGCCATTCTCCCATATCATCCCACCCTTGCCCTCTTCCACAGAGTCCACGAGTCTGTTCTATACATCTGCATTCCTTTTGCTGTCTTGCATGCTGGGTTCTCGCTGCCATCTTTCTAAATTCCATATACATGTGTTAGTATACTGTATTGTTGTTTTTCCTTCTGGCTTACTTCACTCTGGATAATAGGCTCCAGTTCCGTCCACCTGAGTAGAACTGCTTCAAATGAATTTTTTTTTAATGCTGAGTAATATTCCATTGTGTATATGTACCACAGCTTTCTTATCCATTCGTCAGTTGATGGGCATCTAGGTTGCTTCCATGTCCTGGCTATTGTAAACAATGCAGAGATGAACATTGGGGTATATGTGTCTCTTTCAATTCTGGTTTCCTTGGTGTGTATGCCAAGCAGTGGGATTGCTGGGTCATATGGCAGGTCTATTTGCAGTTTTTAAAGGAATTTCCACACTGTTTTCCATAGTGGCAAAACAAGGCATGTTTGAGACTGAATGAGTAGATGTATAAAGAAATTAAATGTAAACAATAAATATATATCCTTGAGCACAGACCAAACTGGCCTCTTTATCTCACACCCTGATCCTATTCTTCATCTTGGGCCTCCAGTCTCAAGAACACCCCACTAAAGTCCAAGAATCTGGAGGGTGTCTTTGGATGCTCCTTTTCATTTCCTATGCCATCCCTTCCCCCAGTTTAAATATCTTTTAAATCCATTCATTTTTTCACCCTTTCTTTGTCAATTTTCTATGCAATGCCACCTTATCTTTTATTGGACTCTAATCTAGTCACTCAGCTGATGTCCCAGTCATTACAGCCTGGCCCAAATTCCTCCCCACTTGGTATCAAGTGCTCTCTACTGAACAACAGATTACATCATTTTGCTGTTCAACTGCACACTCTTCAGTGGCTTCCAAATACCTTCAGCAAAAAGCTCAGTGTGATATACCCTATGGCTTCCCTGATGGCTCAGATGGTAAAGAACCTGCCCGCAATACAGAAGACCCTGGTTCAATCCCTAGGTTGAGAAGATCCCCTGGAGATGGGAATGGCAACTCACTCCAATATTCTTTCCTGGAGAATTCCATTGGCAGAGGAGTCTGGTGACCTATAGCCCATGGGGTCACAAAGAGTCAGACACAACTGAATGATTGACACAAACATTTCTGTAGCTTCATTTCTCTCTTCCTAACTCAAGCATTACATGATAGACACACTTGAAGTTCCTCCTAGTTCCTTGAAGTCTGGGACATTGTCTTATGCAGCAGTATATTCCCATCATCAAACACAATCTGCTATTTAGTAGACATTCAAAACACTGTTATCAATTTTAATTTTATGTTGATGGATTTAATAGATAAATACATGATCTTTTGGTATCCCGAGTCTGCTTTTTCCTTTCCTTGTTTCATTTTGGACTTAAATGAGTTGAGGTACCTGTAGGAATTACTTGAAAACTCATCACCCAGACCCTCTGGAGACTGAAATACTGTCATCGAAGAACCCGGTTGGTAGTCGGTTCTGATTTTCCTCAATGCAAACTGGCAGATAGAAATACTTGCTAATAAAGACTGAGGTATATCCTTTTCCCTTTGATATCTCAAAAGTGGTCATCATCTCTGTTTCCAGAATATTCCAAAAATAAACACCAGTGAATGAGAACTGGTTTAGTACTTTGTTTTATTCTATATTTGTTTCCTAGGGCTGCTATAACAAAGTACTACAAATCATGTGACTTAGAACAACGGAAATATAGTCTATCCTGGTTCTGATGGCAAGACACCTGAGTGAAGCCCTCAGCAGGCTTGGCTCCTTTGTGGGTTCTGAGGGAAAATAAGATCTATGCCTCTCCCCGAGTCTCTGTTTCTCACTGGCCGTCCCTGGTGCTCCTTAGCTTGTCCGTCCTGTCTCTAGTCTCTGTACCTCTCTTCTCATAGTCTTCTCATCTGTGTATGTGTGTCTGTGTCCTGATTTCCCTCTTCTTGTAGGGACACCAGTGATATTTGACTTTGGATCTGTCCCAATCCAGCACAACCTCATTTTAACTTGACTACATCTGAAACCACCCTCTTTTCAAATAAATCTGAACCTGTTTTTTCCCCATAGGTTCCAGGTCAATATGAAGATTTATGGGAATACAATTAGACTCAGTACACAGGCACTTCTATATTTTTTTTTAACAGAAAGTAAAATAGTGTGTTGGAAAAAAGTTAGTTCAGGTTTTTTGTTAACATGGAAAAACCCAAATGAACTTTTTGGCCAAACCATAGGTAAGTATGAATAAAATAAACTTAAGAATATTATTCCTAGCATGGGAACACTGTTTTTAAAGCATCCCTTTCGTTAAATACTATTTCAATAACAAATGTGATATAATCCAAGATTATAATAAATCTCCATTAGATATTTAAATAGCATCCTGTAAGACTGACAGAGGGTCTCTCAACTTAGTAATGCAGAAACGATCAAATTTAATAATTCTTCTTCTGATATACGCTCACCAAAATGCAATATGAAGTGTCCCGTACACACCTTATTTACCAGTAATGATGTATCAGGTTGAAATATCTTAGTGATCTTAAGAGTCAAAATATGAGTGACTAGTCTGGTGATTCAGTCAAACAATTTTTATTGCCTCATCTAGAGGAGAAAATGGAAGTACTGAGTTAGAAGATTTCTTTGTTTTTTTTTTTACCAAGTTTACATCATGGCTATTAGAAGCTGTGACACTCCTCTACAAACAAAAATTTAAAAAATTGTTAGGGTATTCAATCACAATTGAGATACTAACTCCTGTTTTTCTAAAAGGTGAGAATCAAATACAGCATGATTCTGATAATGCTTTATAATAATAATCACTTTACAATATTTAAGTGTATCAAGTCAACACATTGCACACTTAAAACTTACACAGTTTTATAAATCAATTATATCTCAACTAAATTGGAAAAAAATATGTTCTCAAGGAGCTCATGTTGCCCTGGGGTATGATTTATAGTCTCTGTCTGCTCCTCTAGATTCAATCCTCTATCCTACTGTGCTTGGAGGTCTGGCCACTGACCTCTAAAAAGTGTTTGACCCCCTGAATCTGTGGCTTCTTGTTGGCTTCATCAATGAAAAACATGGGTAGGCGATCAGAGTTGAGAGGAGAGAGCCACCTAGGTATTATTTCTCCTGCTCCTTCCCCTCTGGAGTATATCTTGTCAGTGTCTGGTTTCCTCTGTTTACACAAAAGCTATGGCTATTATGGGATCAAATACCTATTTTTATGCTTGCTCCTTAAGGCGATGGAAATAACATTCATCCCAGCTAGCTTTCTCATAACCAGAGGAGTTCTTTAAACTTGCCTACTTATTTGTAAATTGCCTTTTTTGTTAAACTCTCTCCAATTACCCTCTCTGAGTGTGCTATTTCTTGAAGGGCTCTAAATAACTCTAGAGCTAGAAAGGGAATAAAATACATAAGGCATTTGAGAAAATACCTTTTAGCAGAGCTGTCAATCACCCATCCATACCCTCTTGATCCTCCCCTTTCCCACTTATACTTCCTTTCTGCTGCTCTAAGTGCTCTCCAGCCAGGAGAGTCCTCTAGGCTCAAGGATGGAGTAGGCGGGGCATGCTGGGACTTGATTCATTTCTTATGACCCTTTTCCCAGCAACCGTCAACCAATAACTGACAGGATGTCATTGACAAAATCCTCAGCTTCTTGGAGTTTTAGTTGGGATTGTTTACACTGTCTCTCAAAGGTCCCAGGTGGCACTGCCCCCAGCTGCCCCCAGTGGTCATTTGTTCAAATGAGACATTCTCTTGATATCCTTTCTTTTCCTGTTGTACTCCTCTCATCACAGAAACACACACACACACACACACATTCTTGCTCATTGGTAATGATAAATTCTGGGAAGTCTGAGGAGAGGAGAGATCTGCCCTAATTTAGCTTTTTAAGGTTCTCTCTGGACTTTCTGTTGAAATAGACTTGAAAGCCTTTGAGGGAAGAAGCAGAGAGATGCGTTGGAGCAACAGTTTACTTCAAGAGCACAAGATGGCACAAATCCCGGAGGGAGATGATGGGGACATGCAGGAGAGATGTAGTAGCAAAGGCAAGAATTGTCAGATTCTGGGCATTTTTTGATATCTCCTGATCAATATTTATTGAGCCATATTAAGCCGTAGGCCCTATTCTGAGAGATACCAAGATGGATATAGTCCTAGTCCTTATTTTAGGAATGAAATAAGGAAGCAGGTTAGGAAAGTCAAGCAGAATATGTAGATTTCCAACTACAGAGCCTTACATCTGCCCAGAGGTCTGGCCTTCCCACTACACTGCTTCTGTCAGGGAGGCTGTCATAACATCAGATTGAGTAAAGTGGTAAAAACAGAAGGTTGTCTGCAGAGAAATGACAATGAGGAAAACAGAGAGGAAAGCAGAAGTAACTCGGGTAGACAATGCTTTCAAGTAGTTTGGCAGCAAAAGAAAAAAAAAAGAGAGAGAGAGAGAAATGGAGTAACTAATGGGCATAAGGTAGGCCTTTTGTTTTGTTTTGTTTTCTCATTTTTCTTTTTAACCTGGGAGACGCATATTCTTGCTTATGTGCTTCACAGAGGATACACTGGGAAAAAACATTTGATGTTACAGGAGTTAGAGAAAATAATTAAGGAAGGCTTGGTAGCAGACAAGATGAAATATACACAAAAAGTCTGTTTTAAATCATAAGTAATTTGCAAATACCTACAAATACGTGCTCATTATAAAGTATTTAAATAAGAGCAGCAGCTATGGAAAAAAGTCAGCAGCTATGCCTGTGTGGATCCCATTTGTTAGAACCCTACATGCCACTGCTATCCTTAAAGTAGTCACACTTCAGGATATAGCCTTACAAATATTTGTGTGCATGTATATGTGTGGGTTTACTTTTTTAAATTTTGTTTTTAATTGAAGGATAATATCTTTACAACATTGTGTTACTTTCTGTCCTACATCAGCATGAATCAGCCATAGGTATAGGTAATATCCCCGCTGTCTGGAACCTCCCTCCCACCTTCCACCCCATCCCACACTCCTCTAGGTTGTCACAGAGCCCCAGTTTGAGTTCTCTGAGTCATACAGCAAATTCCCACTGTCCATCCATTTTCCATCATTGGAAAAGTCCCTGGTGCTGGAAAAGATTGAGGGCAGAGGGAGAAGAGGGCCTCAGAGGATGAGATGGCTGGATGGCATCACCGACACAATGAACATGAACTTGGGGAAACTTCAGGAGATGGTGAAGGACAGGGAAGCCTGGTATGCTGCCATCCATGGGGGGTGCAAAGAGTTGGTCAGGACTGGGTGACTGAACAACAACAACATCTATTTTACATATGGCGATGTATATGTTTCCATGCTACTCTCTCCATTCATCCCACCTTCTTCCCTGCTGCCCTCCCCACTCCATGTCTATAAGTGTGCTCCCTATGTCTGCATCTTCTTTGCTGCCCTGCAAGTAGATTCATCAGTCCATCTTCTTAGATTCCATTTATATACCTTAATATATGATATTTGTTTTTCTGTTTCTGATTTACTTCGCTCTGTATAATAGGCTCTAGATTCATCTACATCTTAACACTGACTGAAATGTGTCCCTTTTTACATTTTTGTATGAAATGGGTTGAAGTGTGTTTGTGACTTTCTTTTTATTTCACATTTTCAACATTTTTTTCCATATCAGAACACATGAATCTATTATATTCTTGATTTTCAACTTATGACATCAGCTATATAAAAACACTACCTTAAACTTTTGAAATAGTTTTAGAGTTATAGGAATTTGTAAAGATAAGACAGAGATTTCCACACATACCACACCCAGTTTCCTTTACAATTAATATCTTTCATTACTATGGTACATTTGTCCCCATCAAAGAATAAATGCTGATGTGTTATGACTAACAAAAGCCCCTGATCACATTTCTTTAGTTTTTCTGTAATGCTATCTTCCCGCCCAGGATCCCATCAAGGGGACCATTTTACATTTGGTTGTCATATTCTCCCAGACTCCTCTTGGTTACAACAGTTTCACAAATCTTCATGTTTTTGATGCCCTTGACAGTTCTGAAAGGTGCTGGTTGGATATTTTATAGACTGTCCCTCAATTAAAACTTGCATGATATTTTTTTCTCATGGTTAGACTGGGACTGTGTGTTTGGGAAGGAACAGAAAGGAAAATGGCATTCTCTTTGTGACAGAATCAAGACCATCTATCATAAACAAGACTTATCACTGTTGTTGTTAACCTTGATCTCTGGGCTGAGGTAGTGTTTTTCAAGTTTCTCCCAGTGTAAATTTATTCCTTTTACCCTCCAGTTCTCATACCACAATCTTTGGAGTTTTCCCTGCTTAGTACATACTGAAAGAAAGTAGATCCATTTGTTATCAATTAAAAATATCAATATGGATTTATACTTTGGGTTGTAACCCAGAATGGCTGCATTTATTCTGTTAAGTAAAGGCGCTGCTCAGATTTCATTACTGCATCTTTAACTATTGGAAACTCCTTCAATTGGCTCCTTTTTATCTTTTAACTAATCCCTTTCTGTGTGTGTGCTTACTGGTACTATAAGATGCTATAAGCTTATTTGCATATTTTCTGCCCCATTCCTAGAATCAAGCATTTCTCCATGGATTGGTTAATCCTTTTACTGAGGAATAATGTTAAAAGTCAAATGCTGGAGCAGACATAAAGAAAAGGGAAGCTGCTTGCACTATTGGTGGGAATATAAATTAACAGCCACTATGAAGAACAGTATGCCAATTCCTTAAAAAACTAGAGATAAAACTGTCATATGACCCAGCAATCCCACTACTGGGCATATACCCTGAGAAAACCATAATTGAAAAAGATACATGTACCCTAATTTTCATAGGAGCACTCTTCAAAATAGCTAGGACATGGAAGCAACCCAGATGTCCCACGACAGATAAATGGATAAAGAATATGTGGTACATATATACAATGGAATATTACTCAGTCATAAAAAAGAATGAAGCAGAGTCTGTTAAACAGAGTGAAGAAATTCAGAAAATCAAATCTTTCAGCCTGGTTGCAATTTTCCCACCCATGGTTAGTCTTTCATTGTTTTCCTCAGTAGTTTCTTTGTGATTCCTTTTCCAAGGAGGTAAGGCTGTGAGTCAAACCTTTAAACTTTGGCTTATAGTTGAGAATTTTGATATGAAGAATAAATAAAGTTCCATTTTTGACATAAAATAAAAATCAAGAGATGGGTACTGGGTGTGCTCATCCCTATTAGAGTGCAGTTGCTTCTAGGTCCTCTCAGTTGGCAAAGCAAGGAAATATATGTATTTATACTAATCTATGTATAAACACATGTCTAAAAATATGTGTATATGTAACCATTTCTGATGTTGAAACTCCAATACTTTGACCTGTTGATGTGAAGAGCTGATTCATTGGAAAAGACCTTGATGCTGGGTCTTTTCTGAAGGCAAAAGGAAAAGAGGGCAGCAGAGGATGAGATGGTTAGATAGCGTCACCAAATCAATGGACATAAACCTGAACAAACTCCAAGAGGTAGTAGAGGGAAGAGAAGCCTGGTGTGCCACAGTCAATGGGCTTTCAAAGAATAGGACATGACTTACTGACTGAACAACAAAAGAACTATTTCTAACTACATTAGGCTAAACCTGAGATCATACTGATGTCTCCAACTCTAATCTATTATAACCTGGATGGTTCTAGCCTCTGCTGGTTACTTGTCCTTAACACTGCCCCGCCCCCCACTCTAACAGAGAGAAATTCAGCTCCCATCATTTTTAGCCATTTATTTATTTATTGCAGTAAACATATGTACTGGTTTTGAGAACTGTTAATTTCTATCCCCATGTGAAACACTTGATTGATCAGTCCACAATGCTTATATAAGGTTCTTTTTGCCTTTAGTATTTTAGAGTCCACCCATTTCCAGAGTTGCTATATGTGTGTGTGTGTATGTGTGTAGATAGATAATTTGCATACATTTTTGTGTTACAAAGCTCAATGGATTTTGACAAGTGCATATATTATGTATCCATAATTCCAGTGTCATGCAGTATTACACAGGACAGTTTCTTTGCTCTAAACAATGACATTTGTTTCTCCTATTCAGTATCGTCACTTCCATTCTGAACCACTAGATACCACTGATCAGTTTATCATATCTATGAGTTTGCCTTTCTCAGAATTGAAATAATAATAATAAATGGACTAATACAGTGTATAGTTTTCCTGTTCTGGATTCTTTCACTTATCAATATC
This sequence comes from Antilocapra americana, assembly GCA_007570785.1. Lineage (NCBI taxonomy): Eukaryota > Metazoa > Chordata > Mammalia > Artiodactyla > Antilocapridae > Antilocapra > Antilocapra americana. Next base: position 2,509,857 of record ML663566.1, read on the forward strand.
TATTTTAGATTTATTCATAACTCAGTGCCAAGATAGCTCATTTCTTTTTATTGCTGAATAGCATTCCATTGTATGGAAGTACCACAGTCTGTTTAACCATTTACCTTATAAAGAGTATCCTGGTTGATTCCAGTAAAGCTGCTATGAACATTAATTAATGGAGTCTTTTGTGACACTGAGTTATGAGATAACTTAGAAATATGTAGAGGGATGACTGTGGGTTCATAGAGTTTAGCTATGTTTAGCTTTATACCAATGATTCAGCAAACCCACTCCTGAGCATATATCTGGAGAAAATCGTAATTCGGAAAGATATATGCACCCCAATGTACACTGCAACACTATTTACAAGCCAAGATGTGGAAGCAACCTAAACGCCCATCAATGGAGGAAAGAATAAAGATGTGGTATACATATACAATGGAGTACTACGTTGCCATAAAAAGAATGAAATAATGCCATTTGCAGAAACATGGATGAACATAGAGATTACCATACTAGCTGAAATAAGTTAGAAAAAGACAAATACTATATGATATCATCTATATGGAGAATCTTAAAAAATTATATGAATGAAGTCATTTACAAAACAGAGATAGACTTACAGACTTTGAAAACAAATGATTAGCAAATGGGAATGGTGAGGGGAGAGGATAAATTAGGAGCTTGGGATGAACACCACCCTTTTGGCAGAAAGTGAAGAACTAAAAAGCCTCTTGATGAAAGTGAAAGAGGAGAGTTAAAAAGTTGACTTAAAGCTCAACATTCAGAAAACCAATATCATGGCATCTGGCCCCATCACTTCATGGCAAATAGATGGGGAAACAGTGGCTGACTTTATTTTTCTGGGCTCCAAAAAAACTGCAGATGGTGACTGCAGCCACGAAATTAAAAGATGCTTACTCCTTAGAAGGAAAGTTATGACCAACCTAGACAGCATATTAAAAAGGAGAGCCATTACTTTGTCCAAAAAGGTCCATCTAGTCAAGGCTATGGTTTTTCCAGTAGTCATGTATGGATGTGAGAGTTGGACTATAAAGAAAGCAGAGCACAGAAGAATTGATGCTTTTGAATTGTGGTGTTGGAGAAGGCTCTTGAGAGTCCCTTGGACTGCAAGGAGATCCAACCAGTCCATCCTAAAGGAGACCAGTCCTGGATGTTCATTGGAAGGACTGCCGCTGAAACTGAAACTCCAGTTTCTGGCCACCTGATGTGAAGAACTGACTCATTAGAAAAGACCCTGATGCTGGGAAAGATTGAGGACAGGAGGAGAAGGGGGTGACAGAGGATGAGATGGCTGGATTGTATCACCGACTCAATGGACATGGGTTTGGGTGGACTCTGGGAGTTGGTGATGGACAGGGAGGCCTGGTGTGCTGTGGTCCATGGGGTCGTAAAGAGTAAGACACGACTGAACTGAACTGAACTGAATATCCACATAGAACCTGTACACAAATGTTTATATCAGCTTTGAGTAGAATGACTCCACATTCCAATCAACATATTGTCCGTTTAACTGATGAATAACGAAACCTATCATGGTAAAGCAACACAATAGGATACTACTAATAAAAGGAAGGAATGAACTATTGGTACAGGTAACAATAAGAATGAATCTCAAAAGCATTATGCTAAGTGTAAAGAAACCAGATTCGAAAAGCATACCTAATGTATTATTCCATTTACATGAAATTCTGGAAAACACAAAACTATAAGGACAGAAATCAGATCAACGGTTCCTTGAAGCTGAGTGTGATGGAAAGATATTGATTACAAAGAACCACCAGAGAAGTCTCTGGCTTGATGAGAGTGTTCTATATTTGATTGTGGTATAGATATACAACCATGCATTTATCAAAGCTCATTGAACTGTGCAAGTTAAATTGGTGAGTGTCATCTTATCAAATTATGCTGCAATAAAACTGAATAAAGAGAGAATCCCAACCATCTATTTGTGATGGTCTATTTCCCAGTGTGATAACCACATCCATATCTAACAAAGATTTACCTGATCTAGTTCCCATCTGACATGTACTGTCTCCTCTTCCCATTTATTGGGAGTATCTGTGGGGTTTTATTTCCAATTTTTTTCTATGAGTTCAGCATTGTACATATATGTGTGTGTGTATATATATATAAAAATATAAATATATCCACATACAATTTCTATATTTGTCCAGTATTTTAATTGTAACAGAAAGCATTTTGTATTTACTCAACTGGCCATGCCCTGAAAACCAGTTCTATTTTATGCTGTGTATGTATATTATATATTAATATATATGAATTATATTACATTATATATATATTAATTCCCATAACAATGCTTTAGATAATATAGAAGGATAGAAAGTGAAAAGTGAAGATCTACTTTTATACCCAATTAGATCCTTTCACTAGAGGAAATGCTGTTGTTAAGTTACTATATATGCTCCCAGAGATTGTTCATAAAATAGAATAGTTGTATCTGTATATTGGGTAGCATATATTTTTCACATAACATCATGTCTTGGAAAACTTTATGTCAGCTTATATAGGTATACTTCAGTCTTCATAATTGTGGCATGTATGACCCAGTGCTTAGGTACTATAATTTGTTTAGTCATTTCTCTGCTGTTTGGCACTTGGGTGTTTTCTAATCTTTATTATTTGCATTGCAATGCTAAAATAAATTCCACTGGCTACTTACTTCTAAAACTAGCAAAAACTGTTCAGTTATAACACCAGTCTAAGTTTGATGCATGGAATAGGGCACTCAAAGCCCTGGGACAACCTTGAGGGATGGGATGGGGAAGGAGGTGGGAGGAGTGTTCAGGATGGGAAACACATGTGCACCCATGGCTGATTCATGTCAGTGTATGGTAAAAATCACCACAATATTGCAAAGTAATTACTCTCCAATTAAAATTAATTAATTAATTTAAAACAAACTAACTAAAAACATCTTGGGCTCACCTCTTAAGCAAATATGTAGCCTACCATGTGAGAAGCATTGTGCCTCTATAGAGAGGGAGTTAAATCTGAGAAACCAGCATGGATACCCTGCTTCTTAAACACTAGATGAAATTGGCTTAAGTCTTCGATTCATATTTTCTGAAAAATCCCACTCACAGTTTTAGCAAATTATCTATAGACATAATTTTGTGGTCATCCCTCCTTCTAAGTTTCTGCTTCTGATTTGGTTTCATTTTCACAACTGTGTAAGTGTTCCATGCCTATGGTTTTTATTCTCTTTTAACCCAGTCAGGAAACAGCATTTTCCTTCATGTTCCTAAAAACAAAACACTTACACATGTTGTATATATTGTAACATACTCTAGTTTTGGAGAGTCACAAAAATGTGTGCGGCAGTCACTATAGCGATGCAAATACCTTAAGTTGTGTGTTAATCGTCCTCCTTAAAAATACAGCAGCTCCTGGTGTGGTCTGGATTTTGGCTTTAGTTTTCTGTCCTGTGGTACAGACTGCCTCTACTTTCTCTCTCTCTCATTTATCCTGTGCTTCTCTCTCTACCCATTTCCTTTTGGGGAAAAAGGTCCCTTAGCTAAGTTATCTAAGCACACATTCAACTCAGGACATACTGCAAATTCCAGGCCTGGGCTAAAACTAAAAATGTGGCCCACCTGCACAATCCTGCCTCAGTTAGTAGACAGAGGTGGTGTTCCTTAGATCTCTATGTAGATGGAAGGGTAAGGGAGACCTTTGCCTTCAAAAAATTCACAGTTCTAATAGTGTAAGACCTGTTGAGCCACCACTGGATGACCATGGAAGAAGTATGGTCCACTGAGTTGGGTGGCTTGACTTCTCCTTGAGGCATGAAATTCTTTGAAGATGAGACTATAATTGAGGATGACTCACAGGTGAGAATGGCTTTCCATGAAAAGACAAGAGCTCTATGAATTTCCGAAATAAATAAATAAACCAAAGAATAAAACCCCTGGCAGGCACCTACTTTATACAGCTGATCATGAGCCCACTCAAAGAAACCTTACCAGTTCCATTGCCTTCAACAATAAGTTACCAATAAGTCCCTCAACCCACAGCAAATACAGATTATTATTTGGGTGGACCAAAAACATATGAAAAGCAGAAATAATAGTTATCATGATATGCTTACAATATACATTCCCAGCTTTTATCTCATGAATGTTACTTTCTCTGTCACATCCACAGTGAAAACAAAACTGAATAATTTAAACATGGTTTGAAGGGCCAAGCCTCTGGACCCTTTGAGGAATCTGATAAAAGAAATAATGAAGGAAATTCTGGTTCTGAAAAATGTCAGTTGCCTTATTTGACTTGGATTCATGGCAGTGAAAATACAAAGCAAGGTAAAAAGGTAAAATTAAGGAATATGGATCAATGAAAGAGAAACCAGATGTGCCATTGATGCGCTTTCTACCCAAACTGCTAATGTCTTCCATTAAGGAAACTGCACTTCACGACACTGATAGAAAAGGATGTTTTTGGACTTGGAATTTTTTCCACAAAATAATTGACAATAGAGAATAAAAGAAAGAAAAATTCCAAAAATCTACAAGAAAAAATTACTATAGAAGATAGAAAACTATGAATCAAAACATTCCTGCTGAAGAAATTATTTCTCTAAAACTGACCATGAAGTTGAAGAAACAGTGATATGACTCTCCAAGCTTAAATACCTGGAAATTCAAGAAATAAAATGAATAGTAAATTATGGAAATTTAACACTGAGATAATATTTTCATTCAATCTGTAGTCTGTATTCCCAGTCCATGACCACATATTGGGTCACATGCAGCATTTATAATTTTCATATCTCCCTCACCTCTTTCAGTTTATAAGAGTTTCTTAGCTTTTCTTTGTCATAATATTGGCATTTTTTAAAACTTCAGGCTGATTTTAATTTTAATAAAATTTAATAATTTAAATAAATCTTACTTTAATAAAATCTCTAATTTTATGAAATTTATTAATTTGAGCTTGAGTAATGTGTTTTTCTCCTAATGGTGGCTCAGAAAATTAAGAATCGCTCTGCAATGCGGGACACCCAGGTTCAATCCCTGGAGAAGGGAATAGCAACACACTCCAGCATTCTTGCCTGAAGAATCCCATGGACAGACGAGCCTGGTGGGCTACATTAGTCCATGGGGCCGTAAAGAGTCAGACACACTGAGCGACTAACACCACCACCACTAATGTAGTCTTATGGTTAGAGAACACAGGTTATGCAGCTCCAACTAGAATACACAGAGTGATACTTCATTCTCAGGGTATCACATACCAAGACACATGATGTCTATATGGCTCTTAATGATGAGATTAATCTGGATCATCAGGCCAAGCTGCTGTTTGCTTTCTCCCCTCCTTCCTTCTCTATTTTTCCCCTTGTTACCAGTAGACAGTCAGTCTCTGGTGAGACACTGAGAATTTGCAAATAGCCCACTCCTCATCCATCTGTTTCCATAGATACTATACTCTGTGATGTGTGTGTCTTGCCTGAACTCATCTTTATTATCATGGTTTACAAATTATATATATATTTTTTACCTCATCACTCTCCTCTACAAGTATCAGTCTGCACACTAATTTAAGAAAATGTTCTCATTTCTCTTGTATTTGCTTATTTCCCACTCCATCTAGTGGGTTCCATTTCATCGAGGTGCTCATTTATGTTAGTGCTCAAATTGTCTTTTGTTTTAGTGAATGGGGACCCAGTCAAGCCAACTCTGTTCTTTTGATTGGTTTCTTTTATTCTCCTAGGCACTTTTTTTTTTTTTTTTTTTACTTTTGGGCACATGAAGGTTTTCCAGTTTTATCTCTTGCACCTTCTTTGCCCTAGTCCTAGAATCAGACATTCCTCTAAAAAGCTCTTCTTTCTCTTAGTAGGCATGGGACCATAAAAACCAAGATCTGGACATACAGTTTGCTTATGGCTACTAAGCAGTTCAATGCTTCTTTCTGTAGACAGAGGAAGGGGGATATATCTATCTCAGACTCAAACTGTAATCTGTCTCCTTAGCTACATAGTTGATCTGAGGGTCACTATTTCAGTGAGAACTATAAGAGAAGGAAGGTCTCATGATTTGTTATAGCGTCATTTCTGAAAGCAGTTAGCAGAAGAAAGAAATTTTGGCTGCATTTTACTTCTGGACCTTAAACATACACTTTGCCCATTTTTATCTGTAATGTTTTCTGTTCAGATGCTTACCATCTGCACCCATTTGCTTTACAATGCCTCCTGGATTTTACTAGATCCTAGAGGATTCCCCACCCAGGTGCAAAATACAGTCTGTGCTCAGTAAGTTCTGGAAATAAAAATTGTAAGAAAGGACTGAAGGGATAATCTTTGAGTAACTGATTTAAAAATGCCCAGACCACCCCAGAGAAAAATGAACACTGTATACAGATTATGTTATCATGCCCACAGATCACTGTGATAAATGAGACTCCATAGACAAACTTGAATAGTGCACTGTTCTGTGAGCAATGCATTTGCCATCTCAAGAGAGCCAGGTACTCACAGGACTTAAATCAGGCAGGATTTCACAGCATCTTTAAGAGAGTCCTTTTAAAAACCACTTTAGAAGGTCATTTGATTTTTCATTTTATCTTCAGTATGAACAGAAAGGTGGGAAACATGGCTTAGCTCCAATGGGACAAAAGAAGATTTGACACTTTTTTTCTGATACTCTTTACAATAGAGTCTATTCTTTCATGATCAGTGTTATCAAAGAAAATAAGATAATAATGGAACAAAAAGCTATTTAATGTTCATCACTGAATTTAGTGGCTGATAAGTTGTGACAGATTATTTCTAAAATCTTTTGGAGATAATGCTCAATACATTTGATTCTGTGGCTGGTGTTACTCTGTAATTTCTATGCCCTTCATCTAAAATGTCTTACTGAACATATTAAAACATATTAAGAAAAATATAGTGATCCATGGTGCAAGATGTTACACAACATGTAACCTGATTTTTTTTTTAACTGTCTTCCACCTATTTATCCACCTATTTATGGGCTTCCCTGGTGACTCAGATGATAAGGAATCTCCCTGCAATACAGGAGACCCATGTTCAATCCCTGGGTTGGGAAGATCCCCTGGAAAAGATCCCCTGGAATGGCTATCCACTCCAGTATTCTTGCCTGGAGGATTCCATGGACATAGGAGCCTGGTAGTCTACAGTCCATGGAGTTGCAAAGAGTTGTACACAACTAAGTAACCAACACTTTCATTTTCCACCTATTTATACTCAAAATGTACATAATAACGTGTATAATAAATGACTAACAGAATTATGTCAAACTAGAAAGTCAGAATTTCATACCCTTTGTGTCTATAAATTGCTGAGATACAAAGTTTTCCCCATGAATGCTTTCCTTATTGTCTCCTCTTTCAGCTGAGTTAAGTGGCCATCCCATGGGCCTTGCTCTAGCTATGGACCAGAGTGGGTGCTAACGGTCACTAAGAAATAAATTGCTCAGGTACTACTGACCTCTGTTTTATGCAAGTTTTAACTCTCAGAGGACAGTAATTCATAAGTAGATATAAGAAAGAAGAAAAGTTTTCAGAGATTTCAAAGAGAGACAAAAAATATCTGGAAGAGGAGGAATATAAAAAGAGCAAGAAGTTGATCATTTATTAGGGGAGGATACCTAGATGCTGTGAATCCCCAGACTGCTGCCAGGTGGATGGGTTATCCTTGACACAACCATCTTGGGTGTCATGGTGTTCAAACTTTGCAACCAGGTGATCGCGCCCTTCAGCACTTCACTCCGTGAGGATTTGGTACTCTTCCTAGCCATCTCCTATAGACTCATCAATAGAAAATTTCCTTTGCTCTCACTTATTCTATGTGAACTTACCTCTTAACAACTTTCAGATCAGTTGCAAGTTCAAGAAAAGATGGGACTTTGGACATTCACTGGACCAAAGAGAGTTTAGTTTACCAAATATATAAGATAATTAGTAATTATTCTTTCAAATAGCATTTTCTGAAACTCTTTCTCCTCTCCTCTGGGGAAATCCAATTATCATACAGTAGAAAAGTCTGCCTGCATTGCAGGAGACCAGGGTTCAATCCTTGGGCTGGGAAGATCTCCTGAAGAAGGGAATGGCAATCCACTCTAGTATTCCTGCCTGGAGAATTTCATGGACAGGGGAGTCTGGCGAGTTACAGTCCATAGGGTCACAAAGAGTCGAACACAACTGAACAACTAACACTTTTCACTAACACTTTTAAAGCATTTCTTGGTGGAACCGGAACAGCCCTTAATCTAGGTAGAATTTTTTCAACTAGTGAGACAGTACCCTTCTGGGTATCCTACCTGATTCAAGGGTTTTGCCTCCTGGTTAGTAGAAACACAAACTATTCATGGCCTTGAGTGAGCTGAATCTTGTTCTATTTCCTTCATCCCAGGGGTTCTTTCCTTGGTCTTGGGTTGAGTCCTCAAGCAAAAGTGTTGATCAACATTATGACAAAGATTCAAGGAATATTCCCTACAAATCTCTTAAGTTCTTTCTTTATACAGGTTTTATTTTCTCAGTTATTCTTCCCTGTCAATTCCAGCTGCCCTGGCCTCCCTGAATTCTCAACTTTGTCAAGGAGAGATAAATTTAAATTTGAGCTAAATTTAATGATCAGATTTTTATTTGAAAAAAATAATTTTGGGCATGAATATAGAGAATAAGTTGGAAGGGATGAAACTATTTTGGAGACATTAAGAATTATGAAGATCTTGACCAAGACAGAACAGTGAGAGTAGAGAGGAGGTCATGGACTCAAGGGCTATTTAGGAGAGGAAAACAGACAAGACCTGGTTATCAATTAGTTATCAGGAGTGAAGGGAAAAGAGAAACACAGATAGACTTTGAGGCTCTTGGCCTGTGTAGATGGGTGAGGGTTTGAACTATTCATTAAAATTGGAAATACAGGAGGAGAAAAACCAAAATGACTAGAAAACAAGGGTGGGATAGCAGATTTAGTTTTTCACTTACTAAGTTTCAAATGCATGTGGGATATGAAAAGGGGTTATATAACTAGTACTTTTGTTCAAGTTAATATTTAATGATTCCCTATCATATGCCATGAACTTTGCTAGGAGCTAGAAAGAGATGGGTAAATAAGATATAGTTCCTTCTATTGGTGCAGAACACAGAGATCTGGGCTACATGTTTAAGTTTGTGAAAAGTCGCTCAGTCATGTCTGACTCTGCAACTCCACTCCAGGACAGTATATTGCAGTGGACAGCCATTCTCTTCTCCAGGGGATCTTTCCAACCCAGGGATCAAATACCAGCTGATTTGGAAGCCCAAGGAAGTCCAAGAATAGTGGACTGGGTAGCCTATCCCTTCTCCAAGGGATCTTCCTAACCTGAGAATTGAACCCAGGTCTCCTGCATTGCAGGCAGATTCTTTACCAGCTGAGTTACCAAGGAAGCCTGTATAAGTTTGGTCTATAGTAATATTTTATCTAATAACCAAACTTAAAGATTCTAAACTACAGTGGTAAGTATAAAAGTATGGAAAAATCAATGAAATTAAAGCTCTTATTCTTTTCTCCATAAATAAGGCCTCTAGTCCATTTTCAAAGACTTTTGACCCTCACTTAATGTAATACCCAAAGTGGCTCTGAATCTCAGCCAAACTAATACTCTGCTTCTGCTTCAAGTAGATTAGAATCCGGGAGAGAACTGCTAAAGTCAGTTATATTTTCAGTGGTGTGAAGTGATCAATGGCATCTTGACAAGAAGGCCAGGAAAACAAAATAGAGAAAGCACACCTAAGCACAGATAGGTCCTGTGTGTGTGTGTGTGTGTGTGTGTGTGTGTGTGTGTGTGTGTGTGT
>ML663566.1:2519697-2691924 GCA_007570785.1 Antilocapra americana
TGTGTGTGTGTGTGTGTGTGTGTGTGTGTGTGTGTGTGTGTGTGTGTGTTTACTTCTGTATTGCAATCCAAGACAAAGATGATTATTTACAGCTATGTATCTCATGTCAACAAGAATTTTCATTATGCCAATTCATTTTATACATCTGTTGCATATACCATAAACATTTGACAGATTTTATTACATTATTTCTTACAAATGCCTAGTGTTCTCATTAAAGCACAAGGATATATTTTCTATAATACTGCAACTAGGAATACTGGTTAATATTTGTGCAGACTCCAGTACTACGGTTAATTAAAATAAAAGACAAATTCAGTGCTCAAGTAGGATAGTAAAGTATTTCGGTAAAAGAGGAGTAAATGACATTTTCATTAACCAATTCTATTTTATAGGCCATCTCCAATTTCCCTGGTCATTGCTGACCATGAACTGTGGACAAGACCTGACTTAAAAATGGTCATGGTCATTTCATCCCTTCCAATTGGCCATTAGCTCCTTCATATCTGTACCTGTTCTGGTCCTTTTATTCCAAAAAGTTCAATATACTTTGAAAGTGCAAGTAAATGAGAAGGACCTTTACTAGGAAAGTAAATTTGGCAGAAGAAAAGAGCTAAACTTGGCAAAGGTTTGCATCATCCTAAATACCTACAATTGATTAAAGCCTGGGTCTATCAAGGGGTCTTCAACCTATGTCAGTTGAGAATTCTGCCAATACAGATCGTCTCTGACTTAGGATGGTTCAATATGATCTTTTTGAGTTTGGTTAGGTGCAGAAGTCTTAACAAAGTTCAACAGAATCTATATTTCAAATTTTAAATTCTGATATTTTCCTAGTCTAAGGATATTAGCTCTGATAGCCTTTCCTGATGCTGGGCAGTGGCACTGAACACACTCCAAGTCTGTCACACAACCATGAGGGAAGACCACCAGATATACTTGTAACCATTCTGTTTTTCACTTTCAGTACCAATTTTTAATAAATTATGTTAGATAGCCAGCTCTTTATTACAAAGTAAGCATTGTGGTAGATGGTTCTTCCCAACTCTACAGTAATATAAATGTTCTGAGCACATTTAAGGTAAACTAGCCTAAGCTACAATATTCAGTAGGCTAAATGCATTAACTATTTTTTCAACTTACCAAGGTTTTATCAGGATGCAACTCCATAGGAAGTCAAGAAGGCTCAAATTCACAGAGAAGGAACTAAGAAATTTACACATGCTGCTTATAGGAACTCAAGAGAATATACAGATCTTGCCTTATTTAAAGATTAGTGTATATCTGTATACAAACAATAGCTTAGAAATTTTTTAAATGTTTAACAATGTAATAGGCAAATACAGGAGAAGGTAACAGATAAAAAGATTTCTTTTTTCAATAAAATATGAGATATGCATGTAAATTTCATAAAAAATATTTTACTGTGCTAAAATATTTAAGAATGAAAATATAAAATGTAAAATGTAAGATTCAGCAACTAATTTTTTTCTGACTAATTACCAGGTCCCAAAGAGTTAGCTGGATTAAGGGAGCATTTTAAGGATACTTCATATATAAGAAAGGAGATTAAACACTACACTAGAAGTAAGGAGGAGAAGAACTGAAGCTTTATAATACTCAGTGATGGAAATGCAAACTTCAGAGTCCTACTCAGATTCCAAAGAAGGAGGCAAAGCAATTAAAAGAGATGCAAAAGAAAATGACATATATGGAGAAATAAAAATATATATCCTAGGTACAAAATTAAGTGATTCTAGAAAAATAAATAAATAAAAATAAATTCGTGGAAAAATCAAATAGTCAATATAAGAAAATATTCTTAAACCAAGCAAATGCTAGGAAGACCAAGGCATACAAATAAAATGTTTAAGAGATAATGATATCTAGAGTCTAAAGGCATCACCTGCTTATCTTCCTTAATTCTCCTACTCTAGAAGGTTATCAAAGCTTACCAACATTTTAAATTAAATCTGTCCAAACTTTGAAGAACAGTTAATTCTCTTGATAATTAAAATGTTTCAGAACATTTGCAGAGAAAAATAGCCTTGAGATTCTGTTTAAGATGTCAGCATAACATTGCTTTTAAAACCTGACAATGGAGGCTGATAAGTGGTGTAAAATGACACTAAGTAAAACATAGTACAGTATCCTCGAGATTCTTCAAAGTGAAATAAGCTAGACACAGAGCATTAGAACAGTACGTGAACCGAGAACTTCCAGATGTACATGCTGGATTTAGAAAATACAGAGGAACCAGAGATCAAGGTGCCAACATCCATTGGATCATAGAAAAGGCAAGAGATTTCCAGAAAAAACACCTACTTCTACTTCATGGACTATGCTAAAGCCTTTCACTGTGTGGACAACACACTGCAGAAAATTCTTTAAGAGCCATGAATAGCATACCATCTTACCTGCCTTCTGATAAACCTGTATGCAGCCCGAAGCAACAGTTAGAACCGGATATGGAACAACAGACTGCTTAAAAATTGGGAAAGGAGTATGTCTAGGCTACATATTGTCATCCTGTTCATTTAAGTTATATGCAAAGTACATCATGAAAAATGATGTGATGGATGAAGCAGAAATGAATTAAGATTGCTAGGAGACATATCAACAACCTCAGATATGCAGATGATACCACTCTAATAGCAGAACACAAAGAGGAACAAAAGAGCCTCTTGATGAGGGTCAAAGAGCAGAGTGAAAAAGCTGGCTCAAAATTCAACATTCAGAAAACTAAGATCATGGCTTCTGGTCCAATCACTTCATGATAAATAGATAGGGAAATGTGGAAACGGGCAGATTCTATTTTCCTGCGCTCCAAAATCACTGCAGATGGTGACTGCAGTCATAAAATTAAAAGATGCTTGCTCCTTGGAAGGAAAGCTATGACAAACCTAGACAGCATATTAAAAAGAAGAGACATCACTTTGCCAAAAAAGGTCTGTACAGTCAAAACTGTTTTTTCCAGTCACCATATATAGATGTGAGAGTTGGACCATAAAGAAGGCTGAGTGTCGAAGAAGTTGTGGTGCAGGAGAGTCCCTTGGACTGTATAGAGATCAAACCAATTAACAGTAAAGGAAATCAACACTTAATATCCATTGGAAGGTCTGATCCTCAAGTTGAAGATCCAATACTTTAGCCACCTGATATGAAGAGATGACTTACTGGAAAAGACCTGATGCTGGGAAAGAGTAGAGGCAGGAGGAGAAAAGGGCAACAGCAGATGAGATGGCTGAATGGCATCACCGACTCAATGGACATGAGTTTTAGCAAACTCGGGGAAATAGTGACGGACAGGGAAGGCTGGCACGCTGCAGTTCATGGGATTGCAAGGAGTCTAACACAACTGAGTGACTGAACAAGATCCTGCATAATTCCACTTATATGAGGTATCAAATAGTCAAGCTTATAGAATCAGGAAGTAGAAATGGTGGTACCAGGCAGAGAGGGGAAAATGGGGAGTTGCTAATCAATGAATACAAAGTATCAATTATGCAAGATGATTAATTTCTAGAGATCTGATGTACAACATTTGTCTATAGTTAACTACTGCAAGGAACATTTAAAAATTTGTTAACTGAGTAGATCTTATGTTACATGTTCTTACCAAAATAAGTCTTTTCCAAGTATAAAAGTCTAGAAATAACTAACCAGTCAGAAAATTTAACATCTTAAATTTAAAACTTGTAATACCCAATTAAGGATAAATAGCATATCTTTTTATACAGATAAAAATAAATAATGCAAAAAAGTCAATGTCTTAAAGATTTATACATTTATCATGATCTAAATTAAATGTCAGTTTATATCTTTGCTTCTTTGACTCAGATAATCTGATCTTTAACTTTTTATCAGAAAGCAAAAATGCAGGAATAGGATGTATCTAAGAAACAAAAGTAATATGACTTGTTTACCTGCTTTACCTGATATTAAAACAATTTATAAAGTCCTAGTAACTAAAATATTTTTTCTTGGTGCATTTATTTATAGACTAATCAGAGATTTATATATTTATAGATTAATAAAACAGAGCTGAAATAGACTAGTCTATATGCATATAATATATATGTGTATATAGAATATATATGGAGAAATATGTGTATCATATATACACATATTATAGTAGAAATTTAGATTTTCTTCTTCCAAAGAATGAAATTTTACTGGTAATTTCACAGTTAATTTGCACTTTAGGGTCAAATGCTAAATTTATTTTAAAAAATAAAAAACTTGGAAAGTATGTTTAGAAGAAAAAAAATATTTTGAAGATATTTCAGTTAGTAAAAAATTAATATCAAAATGCAACTCTGAAACTTACCTCTTTAAGTTTATCTGAGCTTAACTGCCAAATTTAGAATTAGAATTCAGACACTGTTGCTTTATATATATTCTCCAAATTAGCCAAAGTGCTACTACACAGGAAAAAGAAGGGCATGATTTTATTTCCTTATAAAAAGAAAGAGTTTGTAATCTTCTTATGCTTTCATTTTCACATATAAATATTTGCTCTTTCTCAAGCTCAGCAATAGATATTAACTTTCTTCTATGCTATGCCAGCTTAGTTTATCTAGAGGGAAGATTGCTTTACTTGTACTTACTCAGGTACCAAAATTCTAAGAAAATCAAGTCATATTTCATCCTTGTAGGTATTTATTCTCTCCTTCCTTTGACATTTGAAAGTGTCAACCAATACCTTCGAATGTTATTGCAGACCTCAGACAGAGAAGGATGTATTACATTTGTGATATCATCTTCCAGGTGTCTAGGAGTCACACATGATCTTTTTTCTCAAAACAAATTCATGCGTGGATGAATTTTACAGTTATGACATACCTAGTATGTTCTCCTTGATATGATGTCACCTTTTAAATTTTATTCCATTTAATTTTAGACTCAATTGAGAAAGAAAAATAAACCCTGGTTGTCTGGAAATGCAGAGAGCTCATGTGAAGTTGTGAAAGCATATAACATATTTGATTTTGTGAGTAGAGATTTACTGTTACTTTTTAGAATAAAAGAATAAGAAAAAATGACAATATTCTTCATGGGATAAATAATACATCCTTTGATATTAATAACAGGTGGATAAGCATTTATCATTTGATTCTCTCATCAATCTTTTAAGGTAAAGTATTATTATTTACATTTAAAGAGAAAATTAGTGAAAGATCAACTGAGTTTGTGAAAATTTCATAGATAGTACACTAAATATTATAAATATACTTTTATATTTCAAATATATGGTGAATTTCATATTCAAAAATGATGTTTGGTACTCAATATGAAAAGAGAGCTTTAGGTGGCATACCCCAGATGATTAAGGGAGTGTCCATCACATGTTTAATTATTGGCAACTGGACTTTCATCATAAACAGAGAAATTAGGAGCAGTTTTTCCATACCAGAGGGTAGGTATATAGTTTGGCTGGGACGAATTGAGACACCTGTGGCCACCCATCCTTATGGGATACAGCTGAAGTGTTCAAATTGTTTTTGGTAATAGAATCATGTTTCTGTAATGTTCTAATGTCTCCACTGTTATTATAAGAAATGTGGTTATCTCGCATACTTTCATTTAGTATAATCAAAGTATTTCCTTAATTTTAAGATGTATTAATAAATTTCTCATGAAAAAGATGTTTTGCCCAACATCCATTTCAATTAAGCTGAAAAGTAAAATATGATATTAATAATATGACAATAAAAATATTTAAGAAATATCTTATTTTTCTAGTGTAGGTTTAGATTATCTTTTTAAAGAGACTAAGGAACATACTTGTAATTACATGATCATTTAGTCTTGTATTATATAGTCAATTCTTTCTCTTCAGTTTCTGCCTCGGTATCATTAAAAGTGTTTTCAGCTTAAATATGTTAATACATTCAAGATGACTTAGAATGCATTGCACACAATAATTGCTCATTAAATGCTAGGTGTGCTAGTAATACCTAATTTTTTTAATCTTCCAATCATTCTTTCCCATTCTGTAGTAGTCTTATACATTCTATTTTCCACTTAAAATATGTAAATGCTTGCCCTTTTGGTCTCCCTTTATTCAAATATCAAGCAAAAGTTAAAAGTCTCCTGAAGACATTTCACTACAATAAACACATCTCTTGCTCCAAAGGCTTTATAACTGTACTTTCTATTGCTGTTTCTCTCACAGGTTTCTCTTAGGACCTGTCTACAAGTATTTGAATATACAAATACCTATCTGTCAAGACTTTTAATTACAGAAAAATGACCAATCCCTGCATTGCATTGTCACTATTTGCTATGAATGCAGTTCTGCTGATTTTTTGGTACTTACAACTTGTACATTTTCTAATTCTGCATTTCCCTAAACATCAGTCACAGGTACCATTTGTCTAAAATTGGGGGAAAATAGAATAGAATCATTGCTGACACCTCTTTAGATGGTCCACATTTCATTATTTATTATCGATATCTTTGTAATCCTCATAACTATGCATTCAGCAGTGTTCTCATATATTCTTAACTTCCATCTTAGATTCTTCTGCTTTCCTAGACTTATTTGTCATATCACAAGTTAAATCACTGTGTTTTATATGTACCAGGCTGAAGTCCAGTATACAAATTAGGGGCTAGGACCAGAGCTAAGAACAAATGTACAAATCCCTCAGTACTCTATACAGAGCAGACAGCTGGTTAGAAGCAGTTGGGACATGATAGCTCCTAACTAAACCTCACTAGGAAGAAGCCAAATCACCTTGCTTCCCCAACCAGTCATGCCCTTGCCTGCTTCCATTAATTGTACTAGCTTAATGAGAATGAAGTATCTATGTCTACCATAATTCACTTTTGGTCAACAGAAATGAATATGATTTATCACTTACCAGAACCAGGTAAGGGAGCACTTAGAGTCCAGTCCCCTGGTTAAAAATCCAGAGATCTCATGGAAGAGAATCCTAGCATCTCATTCCCTGACTGCTCGTCCATGTGCTGAAGGACCAAGCTGTTCTAGCAACAGTGTGATAAGAAGTCTTTCCCACATCTTACTGAAATTTGAGATTGTGTTCATGTCATTAGCAGGAAGGTGTGCAACAATAAGGCTTGAGGTGAACCTGATAGAGTACAACTGAAAGCAAGACATGCAAGTATTCCTACCACTTTATGACTCCTTGAAGTCCTCTTAGGATGTGGAGACATTTTCAGAAGTCTTCCTTGTTCCATAGGAGACTATGGAAGTTTGAAAAAAAAAAAGCAGGAGGTGTGGGGTAGCCCAGTGTTTGCCAGGCCAACAAGATTCTCAACCTGGAATTGGAGATAGAGATTTGACTACTTGGACAAGGCAGACGGAAGTCCAACCTCCTTTTTAAGGTGGTCTTCAGTGATAAAGAGGGCCCCAACCAAGTTCATCATTTCTGATAGGATCAATTTGAATCATGACTATGCTGTTGCTTCAGTTGTATCCGACTCTGTGAGACCCCATAGATGAGAGCCCACAAGGCTCTGCCATCCCTGGGATTCTCCAGGCAAGAACACTGGAGTGGGTTACCATTTCCTTCTCCAATTCATGAAAGTGAAAAGTGAAAGTGAAAGTGAAGTCATGTCTGACTCTTCGAGACCCCGTGGACTGCAGCCTACCAGGGTCCTTCGTCCATGGGATTTTACAGGCAAGAGTACCGGAGTGGGTTGCCATCTCCTTCTCTGCACAACCATGCTGGGAGCACATTAACACCAGAAAAGACAGCCATCAGATAAAAATGGGATTGAATCTTAAGAACTGAAAATAAGACCTACTCATTAGTTTCTATGTGATTTTCAGGTGATGATGACAATTTAGTTGTGGCCCCTTCTCTCTTTAGTGTTGGGTAAGTGGCAGAGATGTCAGGCTGAGGCTGAGAGGAGATTGCCTAGGGCTTAAAATAACTCAAAAGTATGCAGCATTCAATACCTCCAATCTGGAAACTTCAGTGTACCTCACCAGTGTTGTACTAGAAAGTGTCAAAAAGAACAATACACTGTCTTTGAAGAGAATATATGCCAATGACTGGAATTCACTTGTGCTATATCAGAACTGCCTAAACACTTCGGTCAGGCTGCAAGAGGGGGAGGCAGACAGTGATAGGAAAGTAGAGATAGAACAGATATCTTTTTAAAAGCTCATTTCAGCTCTAAAATATATTCTAAAGCCGAATTCTAGTGTATCACTTGAAAGAATTCTAATTACTACTTTGTTCCCTGACTTAATTTGTTGAGACTGAAAACAAGAAGGGAACCTTCAAAACCAATAATTCAAAACCAATATGTGTCATCATGACCTGCTCATGGAGCTGTTGCTGCTAATGAAGGCAGAAATACCATATTTTATTTTGTAAGTTGCAGCAAATACGGCTGTACCATATAATAGAATATATGAGCACATATTTTAGAAGTACTCTTATCCTTTAATGTATGATAAGGAAGAAGCTCTTTGCACGTAGGTCATTTTGCCTGACCACTGATTATTCCAAGAGCACAGTGGCTAAGGGATGCAACATGATGATGGACAGCTGAGGAAAGTGCAACCAATAAACAAACCCAAGCTATAACATGGTTCTGTAAACTACAGCTGCCATGCTGAGTGAGTAATTATGTTGTTGCAGAAATGATAAATAATACCATGCTATCTTCACTGGGAAAATGAAGTATTTCCTGCCCCTCAAATTGCTAAAGGTGAAACTTGCTTTCTGGACCCAATCTGTTAGAAGGGAAATAATCTGACAAGATAATTCTTCTTAAAAGGGCTCCGTGTTTTTCTCTATGGTATGAAAATGGTTTATCAATTTTACCCATACCTTCTTGTGATGTAGTGGGGAGGAAAATGAAGGCATGAGATTCAAAACAAGATATTTTTTCTAAAAAAAATCAGAATCTCCTAATAATCCTGATTATGATTGGCATGCTAATTTAGTTCCATTTGACTAATGAAAATTATTTTTTAAAGTTTAATTTAATGAGGGGAAGAAATAATGGATTATTATTTGATCATCTTGTGGAAGGCTAAATAGAAAATAGTTCAAAATCTGTGTACAAATTGTTTGTGTATTTTCTTGCATATTAAAGTGTCATGGAAGCAACCAGTAAGTCGAAGTTAACACCATACATTAATATTATATTTTTGTGACAATTGTCAATATTGTAAGGTAGTTTTGCTCCCCTCTTATTTCCATATGTGATTAGTAGAATTATACGTAACTCACCTCAGTTATGCCACCTCTCACCCAAAGCAGCATTAAATCAGCTTTCCAAAGGCATCAAGCTCTAGATAGATATTCAAGGTGAACATGGACTTTTATGAAAGATGTTTTAAGGAAGCAGCAATGAGGCAATTCATAACATGGCACAGAGCACACAGTGCTTACAATCCTCTTTAGATCTCTCTTTCTCTTTTCACATAGCCACAGCTCATATTTTTCATCTCATTTAAAAACCTTGATATCACGTGGAGTCCCTCTGGCCTTGTCTCATCTGGGCTGTGCCTGTTACTCTCCAGATCCTTAAAATTCCATGCTGCTAGGAGCCTCCCACAGCACAAGTTTTTGAAATGTGAGCTCCATTTCCTTTGACTGCTCTATTGGGATCCTGATGAAGGAACTTCCCCCTTCAATGCCAACATTTTCAACAAAATTCATAAATTATTCTTGGAGGATTTTTCTCGAAGACTTTTTCTTTAGTTGGCCATAGAGTTTAGCATTTGTACCCTTTAACTTCTTTTTAACTTTGTCAAGATAATTACTATATAATCCCTAAATATTACAACTACAGAAAACAACTAATAGTTTTATTTAATTATAAAACATGAGTGATCTACTTTGATTGAGTTTGTATGGTGACAATTAAAGCAGAATGTATTTTCACTGCAATGAGATGGAAAGATACTTAGAAGGGATTTGGAATTCCACAATCCTTGATCTGATCCCTGTGGTAGACACAAGCTTCTCCTATGTAACCTGAAAGAGCTACATAGCAGGGACACAAGAGAAAAAGATTGTGTACTATTAAAGCCTTGTCTATTATGGTTAACTAGCCCTTATCTCCTTAGTGACATCTATAATCTCAAGGACTTCTCCTGCCCTTTGGACAAAAGGCTTAGATTTTATGCCCTATACCTACACGACAGAGGATGAGATGGTTGGATGGCATCACTGACTCAATGGACAGGAGTTTGAGTAAACTCTGGGAGTTGGTGATGGACAGGGAGGCCTGGCAGGCTGCAGTCCATGGGGTTGCAAAGAGTCAGACACAACTGAGTGACTGAACTGAACTTGACCTACACTTAACCTTGACATTTAGGTCTTAATCACCCCAACAATGAGAAAGAGCCAGTAACAATAAAGAAAAAGAATGCTAAGGAAAGTAGAATTCTTCTCCCAAAAGCTGAGAACACCTGACTTATCGTCAACTGAGAGAATCTTACCCAGTCTTGTAAGGTCTTGGTTAATGTGCATGGGGCAAGTTGACAGCAATCCTAGTATGAAGTTGCCTTAGGACAAATACTTGTTCCTTACCACTTAAGTCCACACTGATATCCCAATTTTTTTGTCTTTGACCTATATCATCTTATTTCTCCTCTTGGTAGAGTTGGAATATTGAGTTTCCACTATACATGAAAATGTGTGACTTATCATTATAGTCACTTCCTAAAAGAACTTCATCATTAAACAATTTCAACTCAGAAGTTTGGTCACCAAGAACAATTTCCCAATGATATTCTATAGCCTTTTTTTTAAAGTGGCCAAGAATAGTCATATCCCAACTGATAGGTATTTTATAATTATGCATTCTTTTTCTGAAAATTCAGTGTTATGCATTTTTCCTGGAATATAAAATTTACAACCTCAATTCATGAAAATCATGAATATGGGAATTCATATTCCTAATGCCTTGTATGGGAAGGCTTAATTAATATATAGGAATTCATATCATCAAACTCTTTTAAAGCCTTGTATTAGTAAACGTATTTGAGATAACACCTCAGATTATATACTAAAATAAACCTAAATTTGCAATAGACATCATTATACTATCAACATCACACTGATACAGTCTCAGAAATAGAAACTGGATATCAAAGCTTAATAATTTCTGAACATATTATGATTATAAAAGCAAGCAGTATGTTAGATGCAAATAAGGAGTTTTAAATGCTTGAGAAGGGAAATCTAAATTTATGTCAAATATAAGTACTTCTTACTAGATTACAGTTCTTCATGGGTTCCTCACATTTCTGCATCCTTTTCAATCAGAGACACTTACGGTCCCTTAGACTATCTTGTCAAGGATGAGTGCATAGCGAATAACCTTAGGAAATGGTGTGTAGTTTCAGAGCAAAGGCCAAATCTGCTCACAGTCTGGAAGATCATGATAGTGCCTAACTGTTGAGCAAAGGCAAGTGTATATGCTTTCCTTTATATAAAAACAAAATGCGGGGACTCTAAAGTCAGGGTACCTCTCCTGTAATAGAACCCATTTTGTCAGCATGTTACCTGACCTTCTCCATATTGACTTGTGTGAATTGGGTCTTACCAGCACTTTTTGCTACTGTTGTCATGAGAGAACAATCTCAATTTCTGCCATCATCCATGAAGCTATGGTTGGATGACTTGCAAGTAAGATAAATACTCAGACCCCTCATAGTTCTAGATATACTTCATACTGAAAATTGTGTAAATAGACATGGCAAACATAAAAGCTTGGGCAAAGTTTCAAGAGCTTTCCTAGATCTGAGGATATTTTCCACTGGATTTAAATTTGATTATTAACGATAAACCTTCTAGGAGACATGACTGAAAAGAATTGTATTGCTAAGTTGGCGGAACTCAGAATTAACTAATTTGTTCAGCTCTTTTAAAATGAGGAAGTGTTTCTATATACTAACCATGCACACTTGTTTGTGTTTCTTTTTTAGCAAAAATTTATCTCGCATTTGAAAATAGAGTTTGATCCTTATTGTAGACTTTAGGGCTTGTCATAACTACCTACTGAATTCTCTTGGAGATAAAAGAAACTTCAAGAATTGTTAAAGGACTTCCATGATGGTCCAGTGGTTAACAATCTGCCTGCCAATGCAGGACACGGGTTCGATCTCCAAGCCAGGAAGATCCCACAGGCTGCAGGGCAACTAAGCCTGTGCACCACAACTACTGAGCCCACATGCCCCAGGGCTGGTGCCCCACAAGAGAAGCCGCCACAATGAGAAGCCCGCACACCACAACTAGAGAGCAGCCCCCACTCACTGCAGCTAGAGAAAGCCCGTGCAGCAGGGAAGACTCAACACAGCTCAAAATAAACAAATGAATACAATTTAAAATAAACTGTATTTCTATAAAAAATTGTTAAAAAAGTTTTCCTTTTATTCAATGTGAGGATTACTTATTGCCTAAAGTCACTTTTTTAGTGTTATAGCACACTGTATATGAGAAGGTTGTAGAGTGTGTGTGGGTATCTGGGAGTGCTTATTTTGTAGGGTGAGAAACTTCCACAGCTCTCACAGCTGTTTACCAATTCCTTTATTTAACTCTGTTTGACGTGTGTCCTACGTAACCTTCAAAGCAAATGTTCTAAATACTTTTAACTCTCTCAAGTCTTCATTATACTTCCTTCTCATTCTGAGCAGGTGAGTCCTCTGACGACACAGTTCTTATGGACAGCATTTTGTCCTGCATTCTTGCTTTTTACCTAAATATTTGTCCTGTGCCCTCTCACATAACTCCTTTGCCTATTTGCTCATGGGAAGAACTATTCCTTCAGTTTCCATGCCTGAACCTTTCTTTCCTTCCTCCTCCTCCAGACCTCAATCAATAAAGTTCTACAGGATATTGAAAAGTCACTCTTTTATTTTTCTATCTTTTACCACTTTCTCATTGAGGGACTAAATCATTTTTGCCAAACAGTTTCAAAGTTATGAAACTGATTTTGCGATTATTAGCCCATTGCTCACTTCCAGGTTAGATTTGCAAGCCTCGGATGATTTCTTTAAAGAGAATAGCTAGCATATGAATATGGGGAAGTACAGAATGCTAGAGAGTAACATGGAGTGAGTAGAGTGCTTCTCTTCATTTTAATCCAAGTATAACATTGAAGGTCCCAATAGGAAATAGAAAATGTACCTCAAGTGCTAATTAAGAATATTTTAATAAGGGAACAATTTAAAAGTTATAAGAGGTTGTGGGAAAGGAAAAATGGAACATGAAACCATCTGGAATGAGCAATGGAGAGGAATTATTACCATGTCTAAGCCTTAAGGGAGGAACAGAATAGTGGTTCTCAGAACGCAGAAGGACTGGAGCTCCAAAGCTGTAGGGGAGGGCTTCCAGAAGGAGGTGTGTCTTCAAGAGAGGAGCAGAGCTCCTGAAAACCTGCCATCTGGCAAGGGTAGGAGAGGAGAACAAGTCCTATGGCTTCTATTACCCCACACACCTCCTCCTCTTATGGAGCTGACCTAACCAGAATCCAGAGGAAGGGAAGCTGGGACAAATCATCCCAGAGCACACAGAGCAAGCTGGAAATGAGTGGAGAAAAGACATGAAGGGGCAAAGGGAAAACATAGAAAGCATCAGCTAAAAGGCCTTTTTAGAAGAATACATAGTGAGCTTGATCTATATTTGCTCATTATTGTTCTTATTATTACTACCAGTGGTTGATAGGTAGAGATTTGTACTTATACCTTTTACAAAACCTAAATATTAGAGACCAGCTTGAATGGAAAATGAGGAAAGATGACATTAGGACTGAGATGCTTCATCTTCACTAAAAGTCCAGGCAAAGGCTTAGTATGTTTTCTGTGTGCTAGATGTAGACCTCACAAAACAAACCTAAGTGAATGTCTTTCCTAAAGACTTTACCCAAGAATATTATCATAGATGACCTTAACAGAGGGTTGGATCTCTGGAAGCTAAGACTTGAGACCAAAGTCATAAACATCCTACGTGATATAGAGGCTGGGAATGGGAGTGGAGGCTAGGAAGGGTTTCAGTCAGCAGTGAGTTTCCAAGGAGCTCAAGAAGCCCATGGGAGAGTCAGCTTTGGCTATTTCCTTCAACCAAAAAGTTATGATGTGAACGCTTTGGTTATGCAAAACTTTATCTTTTCCCTTTCTTCCAGTTTCACTCCCTGGACCTACGTAGCAATAGTCACTGGGACATAAGAAAAGACAGAAGAAAGAGAAGTTGATGCCACCTCACTTTCCCACTAAATGTTTCCCAGCCTTATGTAGAAATGAATGGAGGAATAGGAATTTTATATTAGCTGAGTTTGGATTTAACACACTGGATTGGAATATTTAATCCTTCCAAAATGAGATTGTAATTTAAGACTTGAGTGTCAAAAGAGAAGCTCTACTATCTATGTGAGATGCTGGGATGGTGTGCAATAGGTCTACAGAGCTTGTTCAGTGGTATAGGAAGAGAAAGCCATTTTGTGATGTTCTCCATTACAAGTCGAACTCTTTCAGTAAATTATAGCATTTACAACCATTGTAAATTTACATTCCTTTTTTCCTGAGTTCCCACATTCTCCCCACCAACATGCTTCAGTCTCTCACACTGTAAAAGGATATTGCTAATCCATCTGGCCATGTTTCAGTTCCTTTCTTTCTTTTCTAAATACTTTGAAGTGATAGATTTTGTTGCTATTTGCTCTCCTGACTGTATTTCTTTAATCAATTTGATTGGGTTTTTAAAATTATTTTAATCTCTAATTTACTTTGGGTATTACCTCTATGTGAACATTACTAATGAACTAATATTTTAAAAAATGCATTTAGTAGATTAACAAAAGATCTTCTTTTCCTGAGAACCCTGAACTGGATTGCCCTCAAGATTGTGATTCTAGAACTGCTATTCTACTTATCTGATAGTTACATAAGTCCCCCTCATCAAGTGATAGAATTTCTGGGATGATCCACCAAATTTCTTTTGTCTCATTTTATAAAAATCACTTAAATGTTGAATCTAAAAAAATAGTACAAAGGAACTTATTCACAAAACATAAGTAGAGTCACAGAAGCAGAAAGCAAACTTATGATTTCCAGGAGGAAAAGAGGGTAGGGAGGGATAAATTGTGAGATTGGGATTGGCATATACACACTACTTCATATAAAACAGATATTTAATAAGGGCCTACTGTATAGCATAGGGAATTTTCTCAATACCCTGTAATGATATATATGGAAAAAGAATCTAAAAAAGAGTGGACATACATATATATATAACTGATTGACTTTGTTATACTATAGAAACTAACAACATTTTAAATCACCTATAATTCAATAAACATTTTTTTAAATCTTTATTTTTATTAGGTATTTTTCTGAGATTTTTTTCTTAAATTATTGGTTTTCTAAGTCCTTTTCTTTTTATCTTCAATTATTCAGTCATTTTTCTTTATTTCACAACGATTTAACAAAACTGTTCATGCATTTCGACCCAATCAAAAAGTGGGCCAAAGAACTTAACAGACATTTCTCCAAAGAAGACATAAAAATGGCTAACAAACACATGAAAAGATGCTCAACATCACTCATTATCAGAGAAATGCAAATCAAAACCACAATGAGGTACCACTTTACACCAGTCAGAATGGCTGCAATCCAAAAATCTACAAGCAATAAATGCTGGAGAGGATGTGGAGAAAAGGGAACCCTCTTACACTGCTGGTGGGAATGCAAACTAGTACAGCCACTATGGAAAACAGTGTGGAGATTCCTTAAAAAACTGCAAATAGACCTGCCATATGACCCAGCAATCCCACTGCTGGGCATACACACCGAGGAAATCAGAATTGAAAGAGCCACGTGTACCCCAATGTTCATCGCCGCATTGTTTACAATAGCCAGGACATGGAAGCAACCTAGATGCCCATCAACTGACAAATGGATAAGAAAGCTGTGTACACATTCCATATATACAATGGAATATTACTCAGCATTAAAAAAAATTCATTTGAATCAGTTCTACTCAGGTGGACGGAACTGGAGCCTATTATCCAGAGTGAAGTAAGCCAGAAGGAAAAACAACAATACAGTATACTAACACATATATATGGAATTTAGAAAGACGGTAACGAGAACCCTGCCTGCAAGACAGCAAAAGAAACGCAGATGTATAGAACAGACTCGTGGACTCTGTGGAAGAGGGCAAGGGTGGGATGATATGGGAGAATGGCACTGAAACATGTTAATTATCATATGTGAAATCAATCGCCAGCCCAGGATTGATGCTCGGGGCTGGTGCACCGAGATGTCCCAGCGGGAGGGAATCGGGAGGGAGGAGGGAGGGGGGTTCTGGAGGGGGAGTATATGTAAACTCATGGTGGTTTCATGTCATTGTATGGCAAAACCAACACAATAAAAAAAATAATAATCAAGCAGTAATGAAAGATTAAAAATAAAAAACAATTATTTTTCATTTTCTAATCCACTTAAGCTCCTTAAAGGTAATATTCACTCATTACTGTTTTTCTGGTATTTTTTACCATCTGTCTCATCAATTTTACCATCTTTCTCATCAATTTTGAAGAACTGATGCTTTTAAACTGTGGTGTTGTAGGAGACTCTTGAGAGTCCCTTGGATTGCAAGGAGATCCAACCAGTCCATCCTAAAGGAGATTAGTCCTGAATCTTCACTAGAAGGACTGATGCTGAAGCTGAAACTCCAATACTTTGGCCACCTGACGTGAAAAGCTGACTCACTGGAAAAGACCTTGACGCTAGGAAAGATTGAGGGCAGGAGGTGAAGGGGACGACAGAGGATGAGATGGCTGGATGGCATCACCGACTGAATGGACATGAGTTTGAGCAAATTTGGGAGATGGTAAAGGACAGGGAAGCCAGATGTGCTGCAGTTTATGGGTTGCAAGGGTTAGACACAAGTGAGTGACTGAACAACAACCATCTTTCTAAATAAAATTGTTGTGACAAATTGATTTATTATTTTTAAATTATATGCTGTCTTTCTCCTTGTATAGTAGTAATAAAATTACTACTAATAAACAAATAATAAATAATATACAAATTCAAGTAAATCAATAAATTAGTATTAACAATTTTGAATAGCAATTTTTTTTAAAATTTGGAGTCAATTAGCATATTATTTACTTTACAATTCAACACAACTTCTGCCTTTTTTCTAGAAATAGAATCTTTATATTTTAATCTTCTCTTCACTTTTTAAAATATAGTATTCTAATTACCAGCCAACCCTTGTCCTACTTCAAATGACTGGGTGGTCATTTATCTATGATCTCTCCTACAGCTGATGTCCCACAAGCATTTTTATCTTTAGTACTAATTATTTTATTTAAAAATTTTTATCCTTCATTTTAGAATTTGTACATATGATTCACCTACATTATTAAATTGAAGTTACACAAGAGAAGAACCTTATTTTGTTCATCTTTGTACTCTACATAATGTTTATAAGATGTCTTATTTTAATTTAAATGAATTAGTTGATTTAAATAAGTACATGCTATCTATGCAAAGAATGTACTGATTTAAAATGATCCATTTTCAATGTTAAGCCTTTCTGGCAGGGGTGGATGTCAAAATAACCCCAAAATTTATCATCCTTTTTTCTATTTTTCCTTGCAACAATCTATCTTTAGCTTGTCCGCGATCAGATTATTCATGAAGATCTCTTATGAGGAAAAGAATATTACCTTGGCCTGAAGGAAGCATGTTAATAAACACTTAGATATGATCGTTTGTGCAAAAAAAAAACTGTGTAATTAAGATACCCATGGAAATATGCCTTAATTTTTAGAGGTTATTTAGTAAGAATCAGAAAGGATCAAGAAAAAAAATAGGTGCAGAGAGCCTAGTTTTTGTCCTTAATGTCATTGGTGAACCATTGGCTGGACAAGTTTTAATTTCACCATGGCAATCACCATGGGAGGAGTCCTTACACACTGCACATAACTGAGGCATTAGATGTTGTTTGCTTTTAAGCAATTGCCAAAAAAAGTGGAGGGGTGTAATTTTAACTTAAATGCCTATAAATTATGTAATTCCTTTCAGTTCAGTCTCCCAGTCGTGTCCGACTCTTCACAACCCCATGGACTGCAGCACACCAGGGCTCTCCATCCATCACCAACTCCCAGAGTCTACTCAAACTCATGTCCATTGAATCGGTGATGCCATCCAACCATCTCATCCTCTGTCATCCTCTTCTCTTCCTGTCTTCAATCCTTCCCAGCATCAGGGTCTTTTCCAATGAGTCAGCTCTTCGCATCAGGTGGCCAACGTTTTGGTTCAGTAATGAAGATGTATGGCTAATGCCCAGAAAGATAGAAAAAAATCAGAAACATTTTTCAAATGAATCTTTTGTGAGAACCTCACATGCTGGGATGTAGGGACAGAAGGTAAGAGACTTGGGTAGGATATTTAGTAAGAAATTCAACTAGGAGCTTTTCAGTGGGGGAAAAAAAAAAGAGTATGAGAAATAAAACCACTGGAAAATAGCAATTAAAGAAAGATTAAACTGAATCCTGGTAGACCAGAAATCTAAGGTAAGGCTTGAATTATGATGAACAATAGATTTCAAATGGAAAGGAGAGCTAAAGGAATTGAAAGCTGGATTGACAGTTGCAGCTTAGAATGATGCCACTGGATTCTATGTGGAGGGTAAAGTCTAGGAGGCAATACTTGAGGTGGGGAGATAAAGAGGAAGAAATTGCAGCTGACCAGCTGTGAGATGATAGTCCTTGAGGAGAGAGATAAGAGGGGCAATAAGGAGAAGTAAATGTGCTTGTGATGTGCCTTGGAGGTAAAGTCAATTTAATTCAATGTAGTCAGGGATGGGATATAGACGGAAAAGTGGAATCAATGATTACTCTTGTTAGTGGGTTGAACAATCAGAAAAATAATGGTGCCAGAATGGGTTATTATTGGATGGGGAAGCCTGAGACTAAATCACATTTTGGTGGAGGTGGGATTAATAGTTATGGTGTGGTTATCTTAAATTGGATAGGGGCAGAGGTCAGGTCTTTATTTCAATTTATTTTCTAATTTCTTTTTATCTTCTTATTGTGATTACACATATGCCTTTTCTGCTCCCCTAACTCTCTTCCACACTGTTAGGTTACTGTGTAGCTTAACTATTATAAATTTAGCATTCAATTTAAAAATTAGCTCCTGAACTTATTCACTGGCATTTTTTTTCTTTTTCTAATTTGCTAATCTGTATGTCTTACCTCTAGCTGATTTTGCCTTCCAATGCTTTTTAATTTAAATGTTTAATTCATTTTTATTGTACTTGTTCAGCAACAGGAACATGTAAAGTTGCTTTGTATTTGTCTTCAGAGCAGTTTCTCTGAAATTCATAAATCTTAATATGAATTATTTTCACTCCCATAATTTTAAGAATATTTTGCAAATTCAGTTTTAATTTTTTACTTGGCTTAGATGTGTTTAAGAGGATTTTAAAATTAAACAACTGCAAAATATTTATCAGTGCTGTAAACATTCATGATTCAAGTCTTACAGTAGCACATGTTTTCTTTTTCTATTTTTGAGTTTGTCTGATTTATTAAAATGTTACATAATACTTGAAATGGGATATTCTGCTTTTTATATAATATATAAGCATATTTTTATATATTTTATTCATTTTGTTTTATTTATATTTTCCTAATCTATATTAATATTTGGCCTATGTTATCTTTCATGGTCTTAGGGAAATTAAAGAATTTTAACATAGTTTACCATCTTTTTTTCTCTTTAATTCTTACAGTTAATATAGTTAATGTTTTAAGTATTTTGAGGCTATGCTATTTGGTACATAAGAATTCATTACAGATAGTCTCATAAAATAATTTTATGTCATGTTCTTGTTACCAATGTCTATCTTTATAGCTGAAAATTTGAGCATAAAATAGTATATTTTTTTGCATAAACATATTCAATATTATTAAAAGTATAACAGATCTAGGGGTGGTATAGTTTAAAAATACACTTACTAAAATATATAATAGTCAAATTTATATAGTAAATTCCTTGTTAATTTTAATCAACATTTAAATATTGACAGTATAAAATGTTCATAAATCACTGCACACAGTCTAGGTTATATTTATAATTGATATCCTATGGAATATATATAGACTTTCCTTGTATCACTTTATGCATCCAGAGTATGCTAAAGTCATCTTTGATTTAAAGATATAAATTCATTATCAGAAGGCTAAAAACATAGAAAACGCACTTTATTTTTCTATGTTGAGTCTTTACTGAAGAGAACACACCAGTTCAATTTACATTAAAGTACTGTGGAAATCAACATACTTTTCTTCAGAAAACTTAATTTCATCTCATTATTCCTCTGAGTTCTTCGGGGGAAAATTGAATCTTCATTCATATCAGGTTTTTCATTTGCCTTACAGGCCTTTTTGGGTGTATATGCTGTTGGTGGGGGAGGTTTTCTTGGTCAAAGGTATTTGGAAAACACTGCATCCCTCCTACCCTCTATATACCTTCTTAGAGACCTCAAGTGAACGTTAGCATACCCAAGACTCTAAAAAGTTTCTTTCACTGGCATTGTGAAGTTTAACTCAAATCATTTTTTTTAATGTATTTTAGCCTCACAGAGAACACACATTCATAATGCTAGCTGAACATATTTATTTTAAAACCTGTTCAAGTTGAGTGTATAGCTTTTAAATGCTGGGCATACACACCGAGGAAACCAGAATTGAAAGAGACACATGTACCCCAATGTTCATCACTGCAATGTTTACAATAGCCAGGACATGGAAGCAACCTAGATGCCCATCAACAGACGAATGGATAAGAAAGCTGTGGTACATATACACAATGGAATATTACTCAGCCATTAAAAAGAATTCATTTGAATCAGTTCTACTCAGGTGGACGGAACTGGAGCCTATTATCCAGAGTGAAGTAAGCCAGAAGGAAAAACAAAAATACAGTATACTAAACTAATGCATATATACGGAATTTAGAAAGATGGTAACGAGAACCCTGTAGGCGAGACAGCAAAAGAAAGGCAGATGTAGAGAACAGTCTCGTAGACTCTGTGGAAGAGGGCAAGGGTGGGATGATATGGGAGAACGGCATTGAAACATGTTAATTATCATATGTGAAATCAATTGCCAGCCCAGGTTTGATGCTCAGGGCTGGTGCACCGGGATGACCCAGAGAGAGGGAATTGGGAGGGAGGAGGGAGGGGGGTTCTGGAAGGGGAACATATGTATACCCATGGCAGATTCATGTCAATGTATGGCAAAACTAACACAATAAAGGAAAGAAAATTAAAAGAAAGAAAGAAAGAAAGAAAAAACCTATCTTTATCAATCTGAATTGTAAACTCAAATAAATTGCATTAGGTCAGGCTCCTTCTGTGATCACTGTTGTGGGTTACCCACCTTCCAACCCTGTACTTCTGCTACCTCGCCTGTTCTCTGGAAATGTGGGCACACTGATGGGTCCACATTTCCTACACTATACTTCATACACAGCTGGAAATGCAAGTTTCCCTCTTTATGCCTGTAGTCATCAATACATTTGATTTTACATGGTTGGGTAGCATCACCAACTCAATTCTGGGAGATAGTGAGGGACAGCGAAGACTGGCATGCTGCAGTCCATGAGGTTGCAAAGAGTCAGATAGGACTTAGGGACTGAACAATAACAAGTATCTTTTTATTACCACTTGACTTAGAGTATTCCCATCATTTATGAAAATTTCTACATTGTCAGCATAATGCCTTTGTTGTCCACATAAAATAACTATTGTAGGGAAGTGAGCAGTGAACTTAAAATCAGAAGGCAAAAACTGAGCCTTGCAGCTCTACCACGGCTCAGTCAGGTGATGCTTGGAAAGTCACTTAAGTTACCTGACTCTGCTTCCTTAAATATAAAGTGGAGATAACCCTATACATACCTTTGATACAAGAGTTGCCGTGAAATAACAGTACATGCATTGGGGAACATGATACTGTCAGGTACAAGTTGACACAACTCTAAATTTTTCTCAGAAACAGCCTTATCTGTCAAATGTGTTTTATCCCCTTCATTAACAACATATCCTCTTATTTGTATCAACCTTATGAAGAAAACAATAGAAAAATTTTATGATGTAATATTTGTATCATTTTCCATATGTATTCAAGTCTCCAGGAAGTTAATAATAAATTATTCTAATGATAATGACTGAAACTCAATATTTATGGAAAATTTACACAAATGTAGATAATAGCACAAATCTTGATGTGCTTTGATTGTTCTGAAATGGCAGTTTTCAATAAATATTGAAATTAGGTGATAATGGCTAGCATTATGTATTATTTATTAGCATGCAGACTGCCATCAATAGGGATGCCCTTTCACACATTAACCTTCCTTCAAAGAGCTTAGAGAAAAGAGCTAATTCAAAGTGCAGTATTATTCTTCATGCCTTTTTCATTTTTCATTATTTATTGTAGAAATGTATGCATGCTCTTAGGGTAGTAAGGGAGTTTCACTTTTACCCAGTGATGTTTAAAATAGCTCTAAGCTAAAATCATTCTCACTGGTACCCAATGCAAATAAGCTGACCATGTAATTTTCATGGTTGATTCTTGGAAACTTTTGTAAAACTTAAGCTCTTAAGTTTAAGATCTCACAGAATTAGAAATAGTGGGAACATCCTGTTTTATATACTGGCATAAAATAACACACCAAAAAACAAGTTCTCTGCCTCTGGAAACACTTGCTTAGTTACACTGCCTAAGAGAAAGAGTTATATTTCATGTTTTTAAGAGAGGACACTGAATGCCTTCAGTATTTTAATAGTAATTAGAATTTCTCCTTCAAATTTATTAGAGAAGTTTTTTGGAATAACTCCTATAAATAGAATTTTTAAACATTCTGAAAATTTTTTAAACTTTTTAAAAAGGTTACTTAAAAATAACAGGGTTATAAAAAGTTATTTCCAAAGAGAAAGAACATTGGCTTGGTAAATAAAACAGTAAGAATCTTGAACACTACTGACCAATTCCATGTTGCAGACATTTAAGATTCTGTAGAATCTGGAAGGTGGATTTTTGTCAAAGGAAATTATTTGGAATGGATTACTTTAATGCAACTTAAGTATGAAATGTCTTTGCCTTGGGCATCTGTTTCCTGAAATGTTGGTTGTAAAGATGCTGGTTGTACACTCCAGTCTCAAAAACTTTCTAGACAAAGTAAAAAAGAGAACAAAGACAGAAGACATCTGACTCCAATGAGTGATCCAGTCATGAGATCACAGATATGACCATGAGATAAGGAAGGGAAAGTCTTGTCTTTTCCCCATACTACTTACTGGAATAAGTTCCCTACAACTATCAGTCTATTGGTGGTCATTGTTTTAAACTGCATTTTTAATGCATTTATTTTTTACTGCAATTTAATCCTGTCTGCTGTTTATCCTAGTTCCCTCTTCAGAAGCAAAATGTGAGTTTATTATGCCTATTAAATGGTTTTAGACTTCCAGATACCTCTTAGAAAGGCTTGGACTACCTATGGACTTCTGTTTTGTAGAAGCCATTGCAAATGATTTCTCTGAGCAAAGAAATGTACTCAGATTAAGGAAACATATTGGTTGTCAAATCCTCTTTTTCCTCTTTAGAAGGTCAGAATGTTGTTTCTAGATTTGCGATAGCAAAACTTGTCTAAGCTATCTTTACATGTCACAGTGAAAATGACATTTTTGTTTAGTGAGGCAAATAAATAAAGTATTGTTTATTACCTCAGGGTTATCATCAAGATAGTTTTAATGTGAGAGAGGATTCCTCCAGTTCTGTTTCTTTTTTCCACTTAAGATTGCTTTTGCTATTCAAGGTCTAAACTAAAAACAAATCTACCATATGACCCAGCAATCTTACTGCCAGGCATATACCCTAAGAAAACCATAATTAAAAACAAACAAACAAACAAAACACATGTACTCCAATATTCACCACAACACTATTTATAATAGCTAGGACATGGAAGCAACCTAGATGTCCTTGGACAGAGGGATGGGTAAAGAAGATATGGTACCTATACACAATGTAATAGTAGTCATTAAAAAGAATAAAGTTGGGCCATTTGTAGAGACGTGGATTGACCCAGAGAATGTTACGTAGAGTGAAGTTAAGTCAGAGAGAGAGAAACGCATATTGTTAATGAACACAGACATGTGGAATCTGAAATAACTGGTATAGATGGTCTTCTTCACAAAGCAGATATAGAGACACAGAAGTAGGGAACAAGCGTCTGGATACCAAGGGGGAAAGGGGTAGGATGGGATGAATTGGGAGACTGGGACTGACATATATACACTACTGATACCATGTAGAAAATATTAGCTGGCTAATGAGAATCTTGGAGAAGGAAATGGCAACCCACCCCAATATTCTTGCCTGGAACATTCCATGCACAGAGGAGCCTGGTGGGCTATAGCCATGGGATCGCAAAGAGCTGGACATGACTGAATGACTTCACTCACTCAATGAGAATCTACTGTATAGTTCAGGGAACTCTACTCGAAGCTCTATGGTGACCTAATTGGGAAGGAAATCCAAAAAAGTAGGGATATATGTGTATGTATAGCTCATTCACTATGCTGTACAGTAGAAACTAACACAAAATTGTAAATCAACTATACTCATGTAAAACTTTTTAAAAAATAAGGCAAGAAAGGGGTACATTTTTTGATACTCTTCCTATCTGAAATTGAAAAACATGTATAGACTATAATCAAGATTTCATTGAGGAAATTTTGAATTATAAACTGGGTGGTACTGCCTTGTGAATTTATTCAGAAACAGTTAATGAGCTGTCTGGATTAACTGTACTGGGGTGAAATCAAATGCTCCTATTTATGTTCTTTTACAAAATAGTTGTTCTTTGAAGGATCAAATATCTCTAACAAGGATGAAACCAGAAAGTGTTTATTTTACCTGGCATCAATTCTAGTTCAGTTCAAAGTTCAATAGACACCTTGCTTTCCCCTCCCCCTTTTAAACAGAAAAGCCAACTTTGCCCAAGGAAATGTTGAGGTTGTTTTTACATTAAAACTTCAATTTTAATACCATTCAAGTCTTGATATACTTTAACTGTGTGAATCTTATGTTTTCTTTACTTAAAGGCATTAATAAAATCCATTTTAAGATTAGATGCTTGTGTCTCATAGCGTTTTCATGCATGAAAGCTGGTCAACACAGTGGGAGCATAAACCTCATTATTGGGACTTGTTCAGTTCCATTACATTAACTGGTCTCATCACTAAGCATTGTGATTTTGCTTACACTCTGAATAGTAAATGGAGGTTAGATAAAGTTTTATCTAGTGAAGCAAAAAATCTGGTCATTTCATGTGTTTTTCTTCTACCTTTCTTTTCAGTTTTAGGACAAACCTGTAAAAAAGAGTTATTATTTCCCCCTTCAGAAAGCTGAAAGAAAAGAGCTACTGACATACCCAAGGTATTAAGTGCCGGAATCTAAGTCTCCTCTAACCCCCCCTTCATTCCCACTTTATCTTTCCTCCCATTCTTCCCTCTTCTTTTTTCTCTCTTGCTATTAAATATGAAAGTGTATCTTCATATGGAAAAAAAAAAGACTTTCACTTAAATAGCAATAGTACGATTACCTGAAAATCTGGAAATTGAACATTGTTATAATACTTCTATTATCCTAATAATATCCTCTGTAACACAAAACATGACCATGGTCATGCACCGTACTCAGTTTACAAGCTTTTATGTCTATTGCTATTGAATAGTTTCTCAGACTTTGTTGTCTTTTGTGACATTTGCATTTTAAAAAACAACAGGCCAGTTATTTTGTAGAATGTCCTTCAATTTGGGGCTGTCTACTGTTCCCTCACACTTAGACTCAGGTTATATACTGTTGGCAGGAATACTACACATGTCCATGTGTTGATATTTTCTTTTCAACACATCCCATCAAGAGGTACATGATGTCAACTTGCCCTATTAACTTTGATCACTTGGTTAAAATGGTATCATCCAAATTTCTCCACTGTAAGTTACTATTTTTCCTTTTATAATTATCCCTCTTCTTGATACATTTATTAAGTACTACCATGTGCTAAGCCTTTCGCTTATTTCAAGGGTTTGGAAAACAGAGCCCTCTTTACTGCACTCAAGTTGCTCAAAGAGTAGTGGGAAATCAGTATTCAAATACAAACAACAAACTAGCATGTAGTAAGATAATTAACAAAGAATACTACACAGAATCTCCTGCAAGAGAAGTAAATAATTAACACTTTGGTGGGAGAGAAGTGAGGGGAAACTTACTATAGAAGCCATCTAAACATATTAAGAACGCAGCAGTGGATTTTTAAGGTGGGAAGGAAAATTCAGGACAAAGGGGTTGCAGATGCAAAGTCATAGAAACCTCAGATTAGTTACATATAAAGACTAGAACAATTGATGTAAATGCAATATGGTTTGAGTATAGAAAAAATGGAAAATAGGCTAGGCAGTGTGAACATAGCTAAGTTATGAAGATAATGATGAGCATGTATAACAAATGAGTGTTGAGATTACAACTCTATACAACAATGTCTCACAGACAGGGTCACATGATAGAATTCTAGGCACAAATTCACTATAGGCATATGCACACATTTGGATGAAAGTTTTTCTATTTTAAGTTGAATTCAAATGTCATTAATTGGAGCATCCACTCTTCATATTGGACAACTCCTCCCAACCCCTATTACATTTAGATTCAATAAGACACTTATTAGAAGGCGAATCATTTAAGATTTAAGATTTTATTTAAGAATTTCTAGGCAAAACCAATGAGCTAATGGAAGCAGCAATGAATTCCAATCTCTGCTGGGCAAATACTTCTACATAACTAATTTGTATGGGTTCTAAGCTTTCAGTTTGTTCAGTGAGGAAGTAAGATTGTATGATTCAGGTTTCCTTAAAATACAAAAATGCAGGAGGAATTCTACTAATTTAACTATACACAAAAGCAAAATTGATAGTTATGTAATTATTTGTTTAGTTTATCTCTCTGCCACAGTGTTGAACTGTAAATTTTCCTGTTGCATAGAATAATATTCAAATACGCATTCATGATTAAATTTTTTCCAGAAAGTGGACATAGAGGTAATATACTTCAACATACTAAAGGCCCACATGATAAACCCACAGGTAACAGACACACTGGCAAAAAGCTGAAAGCATTCTCTCTAAGACCAGGAATAAGATTAAGAATGTTCACACTCCTCACTTTTATTCAACATATACATCTATATATTGATATATATATATTTTTTTTTTCAGAATATTTTGTTCTGTGGCCATAATTATATCAAAACCACAATTTGATAGAAGAAGCAAAAATTCAATCTGTTCACTAACTATTGGCACCCCTTGTGCAGAGGACCTCCTCCAACACACACTGCAAGCATGTGTGAAGCTATGATACAGGAGATCATATGTGACTCTTTGGGATCCCATGAACTGTAGTGTGATCAGCTCCTCTGTCTGTGGAATTTTCCAGGCAAGAATGTGGAGTGGGTTGCTATTTCCTACTCCAGAGGATCTTCCTGACCCAAGGACTGAACCCTCAACCCTGGTGTCTCCTGCATTGCAGGTAGACTCTTTACCACTAGCGCCACCTGGGAAGCCACTCATGCGACAAGATCTCTCTTAAAAATAATAAGAAAAATATTCCAAAGTACAAATAATTCAAAAAATACTAAATTAAAGCACATCTTTCAACATCATGCTGGGGTACTTTCTAACAACCCATTCATTATTTAATTCTCTACGAGAATGTACCTATTTGAGTTTGCTATTTCCTATTTGTACTTTAAAATTCACAAGTCCATAAGGAAATTATTATTAACTCTACTTTCTCACATAAGGAACCTGAGTACGTGAAAGGTAAATTAGGTATTCTAATATGAATAACAATACATTTATCCCACTATTGATGCATGTTTATTGAGCACTTACTATATTCCAGTTAATCTTCTAGACAATAATGGCCAAAACAGATACTATTCTTATTCTCATAGAACTTACACTCTAATCCTTATAAGATAAAAAGGAGGAAAGACAAAGAATAAATGACATACAAAATAAATAGGTCTAATACCTGAGGGAAATTGGACTGTTATTTATTTCTGTCTGCTTTCACACACCATAATCTTAATTACTTCACCTTATAATGAAAAGTGTTATAAATGAAAGGAAATTCATATTGAAAATCTAGGTAACTATAGTTATTGATTCTCTCATGTCCCCTAGGCAGCTCACCTTGAACTACACAAATGAGATTTTATCAAGGACAATTATCTGATTACTTTTTCCTCAAATCTCAAAATTGCTCAAATATTCTCAAATCAGGATAAATATACACACGCAGTCTTGAAAACTACTGTGCACAATTACAGAGACAGTATGAGGCTCAATCTAGAGATAGGAATTTTCTTCTGCCTTCATATAAAGGTCTTTTATTGGAAGAGAAAAAATAAAAAGTGTTTGCTCTTACCTTTTGTGTCTGATATTCCTAATTTTCTTTTCTGTCCCCTTCCATTCTCTTAGAGGTATCAGAGTATAGGCAGCATTTTAAGAATCTTAAATGACAATGATTACCTTTCTAGTATGAGCAACTCTATTTAATCTACTGTGAACAGAACTGTAGGTACCACTTGTAGATAAGGAATTTGACTATATCACTCTCTACAATCATTAAAAGTAACTGTGTTGATCTTCAGGAAGAGTAGGGTAAAATGGGACAGAGTTTTATATTTCTTTTCACAGGCTATCATTTTCAAAAGATAAAAATCCCTATATTTTGTTTTTCTGATTGTATTCTTTTTGGTCCCACTCAAACTATTATCATCTAGTTACATTTTCCACATAACCAGGTAAAGTCATTAAAACCTTTGAAAGTTTTCGAACATTAAATTCACCTATAAAATGTAAATTGTCAACCACTGAAATTACTTAAAAGATGATTTTCCTTAAGATTTGATGGAAATTCCAAAGAAAAGATAACAAGTTTTCTAAAGAAGTCAGTTTCACATGAACTGAAGTCATTACTTCACAGTGGCAATGTGTGAGTTAATAGTTGATAAAATATTTATAAAATGAAAGATGCATTTTGCCATACTATTAAACTTAAGATATCCTCATAGTTAAGATGTTAGTCATTCTATTCCTGAGGAAAGCAAAAACAAAATTAAGTTCAAAACAAAGGGGAAAAAAGCAAGATAAGGAAACTCTAACATGAAGTTGCCTTCCTATTAAAGTAACAAACAGCAAAAGTAGTGTTAAATATCTAGGACTTGTTATTTATCCAAGTTCTCATAGTTAATACAAATTTTCATCTTCTCTGAACATGATGAAAGGAAATAATAGACAAGAGCCATCTGCAGGAGAAAGCACCAAACTCAATATTAATCCATAAACAAACTACACATCTATAAAAGTGAAATGAACGAGTAACGTGTCAATACAAATTTGATCCAAATTAGACTAAGTTACCAAAAAGTTGAATTTCTTTTTCAAGTAACTTTTTGGAAAATACAATTTAAAAAATTTCAACAAATTTGAATTCAAAATCTATTTTCTCTCATTTTGTTAGGGGAAGCACACTGATTGAAACTGCCCACCCTGGCCAGGCACCATGGTAACAATTTGCATGAGTTGTTTTATGACAGGAGATCCTGATAAGGAATACGGAACTAATAAGCCACCATCAACCAGAGTTCGGGAAAGGTCTACAGGAGACAGGAAGTGTGTCCGTCCACTTTCCAGAATTCCTCTCACTAGCATCCATCTTGGCTGAGCTATGCGTGTGCCACCAGGAAAGACTCTGAATTAGAATGATTGGCCAAAGACTACCCGGAAACTAATCCCATCACCATAAAACCCAAGACTGTGAGCCACAGGCAGAGCAGTTCTCTTGGGTTCCCTTACCCTACTGCTCTCCACCTGGGTGCCCTTCCCAATAAAATCTCTTGCTTTGTCAGCACATATGTCTCCTCAGACAATTCATTTCCGAGTGTTAGACAAGAGCCCAGCTTTGGGCCCTGGAAGGGGTCCCCCTTCCTGCAACAATTTTGTTACATTTACTCTAACAGACAGTACTAATATCAGAGAGCATTACCTGATGGTCTAGCTCGCTTTTATTACTGATGAAAGACTAATATTATAATACCATTTTTTAAAGTTTTTCATGTTCTTTTAAAAAATCCAGACGGACTATTTTTTTTTCCTCTCTTGGTATCCTAACAGTATATTTTCCAAAACTAGTGAATACAGCTGCTCATTTATTTTTCAGATATCTCTGATGCAGAAATGTTTCAAAGGGATAAATTACAGACAGAATTCTAATTTAACTATTTGCAAAATACTACTCTTTGCCAAAACTGATTGAACTTCAAAGCCTCCCTAAAATATCATACATAATTTATTTAAGGGCAGAAAACAATAAAATTCAGGACCAGAGCTAGAACAATAGTATTTTAAATGAGCCATAGTGACAAGCAAAGAATTTGCTTGGAGATGAATATACTTTTTATAAGTCAAGCCATTTCTGAAAAGTATAAATCTGGTAATGCTGTAGGATTAATGATGATAATAATACTTCCAGCAGACCACAGAAAGCAGCACAAAAGAGCAAATAATTCAGCATATTTGACTTTTCTTTTTTTTTTAAATTGTGCATTAATTGTTCTTTAATCATATATTCAAGTCACAAAATTTTAACTGTTTTTTCACCTACATACCACCGTGTTTTGATTAACAATTCTCTAATCAAGTTTGCATAGAATTAATGCATGTTCAATAATTCAGCTATCCATCTGGGAAATGTAATGGGACCCAGAGCGCTGGTGAACATTCAATGATGGCTGAAAGCACTAGAACATTTTATGCCCACATTGCTCTCAAATTCCTTAATGAACAATCAGCAAGATTCCATGAAAGCACTTATGCTACACTCTCAATGCTACACTCTCTAGGTGAATAGAGAACCACGAATGTGGATGAGGAAAACTGATCTTATAAGTCTATTCCATGCCATACTGTGCTGGGTTCCAGGAGAGATACCAGCCAGGCAAAAGCAGCCCTTGTTCCCCCATCACAGGAACCTTTCCTAAGTAACTCCTATGAACACATGTCCAGCCACCACTGTCGT
The DNA here is from genome assembly GCA_007570785.1 of Antilocapra americana. Classification (NCBI taxonomy): domain Eukaryota; kingdom Metazoa; phylum Chordata; class Mammalia; order Artiodactyla; family Antilocapridae; genus Antilocapra; species Antilocapra americana. Next base: position 2,550,868 of record ML663566.1, read on the forward strand.
CAACCTGGGGACCCACCAGATGTGAGTGCTGGGGGAGGTAGCCTTGAGTGAGGAAGACTTAACTGTGGGAAGGCTCTCCATGGGGCTTTCTGAGGAGGCTCTGAGGAGACTAGTTTGGTTTGATTTTGATCTGTTTTTCTTTCAAAGAAATTTACTCATCCTACATTATACAATCAAGAAATGAAAAGTCCTTTAGAGAATATCTGGATTTTTCTTTTCTTTTCTTTTTTTTTAGCTGAGGTAGCAAAAATACAAGCAAGTGTTTTAAGAGATTAAACCTAAGAGGCACAACGCAAATTGCCTATGAATACTCCAAGCATAGACTTAGGGACTTCCTTTGTGGTTGTATTATTTAGGATAAAACTAGATGAGCTTAATGAAGAGACTCATTAATTCATTTGTTTGAAGAAGAAATCTCTCCCATGATTTGAAATGAGCATTTAGGTTGGTGGAAGACTGCTACACAAAATCATTCAGGAATGAAGTTTCCTTCCACTCTATTACAGCATCATTCAGGGAACTGTCATCATCCGTAGAGCAAAAAGCAAAATCAACATGGGTCCCAGACAAAAAGGGCTCTGCTGGTGGCTGAGTGGTAAAGAATCTGCCCACCAATGCAGGAAATGTGGGTTCCATCCCTAAGTCGGGAAGATCCCAAGGAGCAGGAATGGCAACCCATTCCAGAATCCCATGGAGGGAGGAGTCATGGGGTCCCAAAAGAGTGGGACATGACTTAGCTACTAAATGACAACAACAACAAGCAGACAGCAAGAGGAAAGAGAAAGTATAGGACATATATATTGTTTCAAAGACCAGGTTTATAAACAAAAAGCATCACTTCCAGACCCCTCCCCACTGAGGGTCACATGAACACATTTAACTTTACAAGGGGCTGGGAAGTGTAGTTGACCTCTGTGCTCCAGGAGAACAGAGAATGGATTTTTGATAATCTAAAGTTTCTATGTTATACAATTTTTTTGATAGAAGTGAATAAATTTAATATTGACTAAAAGATCATACAGGATTTTGAAAAAATAGCCTTTTTGTATTGAAATTAAGAAGTGTCTCTGCATTTCCTAAAATCTATTTAGGCAGCCATATGTGAAAAGCTAGCATTTTTTCAGGAATATTTATTTAAGTGTTCAAGTGATTTACCACAACATTGTTAAATATTTGGTATATGTGTTAGCATTTAAGGCTACACAAGTAAATGGCATAGATTGTAAACAGCCTCGATATACTAATACAGTCAACTCTCTTTTAAAAATTGAACTCTCACACCTTCCCTTTCTTGGGAATATAGAACTTTCTAAATTATATACATTTTTTCTTCACATTAACTCTTTGGTGGAACAGATTTGAAGCATAGCCTGCTAAAATCATGGTTTGTACAGACTAATATCACACATTTTGGGGGGCTAATTTTGCCAAGCTGAGTCAAGAAGTGAGTAGAAATAACTTGTTTTATTTTAATCAGAAAAATGACTTTTTAATGAATATTTTCTACATGTGTTAAAAGCCTGGTACTTCTAAGGAATTATATCTCAGTGAGAGGGAAAGTCGCTCAGTTGTCCGACTCTTGGCAACCCCATGGATTATACAGTACCATGGAATTCTCCAGGCCAGAATACTGGAGTGGGTCTCTCAGTATTATTAGCTATTAAGTGCCTACAAAGAAGATGATTGATTACTATGTGTTTTCCTATTACACTTATGTTTCAATATTTCATGTACAGATTTTCCTAGGTGATACAGGCACTCCTTTTTCTCATCAACATTCATGGTTTTCTATTCATGTAGGAAGTGTGGCAATAAGTGTTGTCTATTCATCTAGTAAGTGTGGCAATAATTCGTGGAAACTTGCTGATTCTTTTAATTAATTCATTGTTTATTGTTTAATTGGAGTATCATTGCTTTACAACGTTGTGTTAGTTACTACTGTACAATAAAGTGAATCAACTACATATACTACATATATCCCCACCTTCTTGAGCTTCCTTGCCTCCCCTACTGCCATCCCACCCCTCTAGGTCATCACAGAGCACCAAACTGAACTCCCTGTGCTATATACAGCACTTTCAACTAGGCGCTGATCCTTCATTAAGGAATCTGAATGCATCTGGGGCATAAAGTATTAGAGAGCTGGGGGGTAAAGAAGCTAGTGCTTTATAGTTCTTAGAAATCAGAGGTTACAAGCCATAGACGAGAACATGTTTCTAAGCTTAAAAAAAAAAAAAATTGCCTTCGTAGTCCTTTAGTTATCATGAGAATTGGAAAAGCTAGTTGAGAAAGCAGTCCAAAGGAAAGGTTTCTGTTTACTCAAATCAGCAGAACCCTAGGCAAAAACAGCCCAACCAGTTGGAGGAGCAAGGCAGGGTAAGTATATTGATATATTAAGGCCTCTGAATATGTGTTGATGAATTACTCTTGTGAAGGCCACAGCAGGCTTAGGAATTATCTTCCATAGTGCCCCTATAAAGATATTCATGTGTGTATGTATATTCCCTTTAATAAATGGCAATTTAAATAATTAAAATACATAACACAAAATCAAACCAACAATTATTTTCAAGACATTGTGTTTTGGGGAATGTAAATAGAAATACTATGATTTTTGCCACCATAAAATGGAATTGAGATATTTATGAAACTTATTTATAACAGGTCTAAGTAGCAATAAAAATGCAGAAACAATAATCTTTGATAAAGCAAGCTTTTGGGAAATGAAATAATGAGTCTGTCCCTTTCACTGTGATCCACAGATTTCTGGATTTATCTTCCATAAATTTAGCCTCTAAAATTTAGCTAAAGTCCTCTTTTGTCTCTGTATTTATAAAATCGAACAACACTAAGATGTAGCATATTAATACAATCTTATAAAACATTTTACTGTGTTGAAGCTTGAAATGTTTGTTTAAAATACTCATACTGGAATCTTATTATGTTCCCAGAAGTATGAAATGCCTGTGGAAGATATACTAATGAATAAACTTTTGTCTGGTCCTTCAGAAGTCTGCTCTTAGAACATACAAATAACTGTATTATAATGAAATAAGCTTAGAACTGGAAATGACGTAAGGGGAAAAATTAAAATCAAGGCACATTACACAGTTTTTAAAATGTATAGTGTACATGAAGATAGAGGTTAAAAAGTTTATGGAGTCTGTGACTTATAACTATTGTTGTATGAGAAAGATATTACATTGAGCATTTGGGATAGATGTTAACTGCAATAGGTTGAAGTGAAAGGGAGGGAGGGTAAGACAAGGACAATATATTTTAAGAAATTTGGAGTTCAAGAGGTGAAATAATGAGACAGTTGCTCATAGGGAAGTGTAAGGTCAAGGTAAGGTTATTTTTATATTGGAGTAAATTTGAGCAAAAGCGAATGGATAGAAAAATTCAAGAAAATATTAAAGTAAAAACTTAAAAGCCATGATAGCAAAAGTAATAACAGGAACATCCAATTCTCTTAGTGAATTGAATATCCCATGTTCTAATTCTCTAAGCCAGAACCCTGGACATCATTCTTTATTACATCTTCCACTGTACATTATATAAATCACCAAATCCTGATGTTAAATATCCTAAATATTTTACAGTGCAACCCTCCTCCAAATCCATAAAACTTCTTCATTACTAAAGACTCCTTATACAGATAGCTGAAATTATTTTCTAACTGGTTTTCTTGCTTTCCTATTATGTTCTTCAATCTGTTATTTACAATAAAACCAGAGTAATCCTTTCATCACAACCCTGCTTAACACCCACTCCCTACCACTCCCCCTACCAAAGGTTCCATTTTGCTAGCATGTTAAAGTCCAAACTCATTAACATGTCTTATCAGCTGTTTCACTTTCTACACCCTACTAATCTTTGCAGACTCATCTCTGGATAAATCCTCCTCCACATCTTTGCATTGAACTATGTTTAACTCCTCAAACATATCACACTGTCTTTCAAATAAAAGACTTGTAAGGCTTTTTCTTCTACCTAGAAAATTCTTTTCCTTTTTTGTGCTCCCATCCTCACCCTCTCTTTTCCCACCTGGATACCATCCTGGTTAACCCCTCTGGGGCTGGCTAAGTCACTTGAGTTGTGTCTGACTCTGTGTGACACTATGGACTGTAGCCCACCAGGCTCCTCTGTCCATGGGAGTGGGATGCCATTTCCTTCTCCAGAAGATCTTCCCAACCCAGGGATTGAACCCTGGTCTCTGCAGGAAGCCCACCCCACCCTAGCTAATGCATAGGCATCTCCTCCAGAAGCTTTTCTGATGCCCTAAATACAGATTCAGTTCAGTTCAGTTGCTCAGTCGTGTCCAACTCTGTGTGACCCCATAGCTGGCAGCCCACCACGCTCCCTCGTCCCTGGGAGTCTCCAGGCAAGAACACTGCAGTGGGTTGCCATTTCCTCCTCCAATGCATGAAAGTGAAAAGGGAAAGTGAAGTCGCTTAGTCGTGTCCAACTCTTAGTGACCCCATGGACCGCAGCCTACTAGGCTCCGCCATCCATGGGCTTTTCCAGGCAAGAGTACTGGGTTCACATTTATGTTACAGTTACACTTAGTACATAATATTATAATCACTTGCCTAATAGTCTGTATTTCCCACTGTATGTTAAGCAATAAGGTTAAGAGATGTGCCTGTCATGATGAGCATTTAACCTCTGGATCTAATCCTTTGCTAAATAACTATTTATTAAGCTACTTACAATGAAAATGGCCTTTACAAAGACCTACACAAGAAAATCTCTAGAATGATGATAATAATCATGCTTATTACCAAATATAACTAAATAGCTACAGTGTCCCAACTTTGGATTAGTCTACATTTGGGGTTAAAATTTGGCTGAAAAAGTTTTCCTATTATCAAAAGGCAGAAAAAGAATAAAATATGAAATATTTCCTCTTAACATGATAATTGTTTATGTGTCAATTTAGTTTGAGATAGTATCAAAGGCATGTCTTTATATACCTTCTACATGAGCCAAATACTAAATTTACATTAAAATTGCATTGCTTATAATTTCATAATTATCTGACATAGATAAAAGAGTTTAAGCAAAGGGGGATCAGAACCATAAAAAAACTTCATCTAAAAGCAAAGATCACATGAAAAACTAGTTAGAAAGCTTTTAATGAAACAACAAAAATATCCAAGTTAGAGATGATAAACTAAAAAAAAAAAAATCTGGGATTCCAAACACATGAGAGATTGGTAAGAGGAAATTAAAACAACAAAGCATATTTTGCTATGGTCTAACCTCTCCAGCAAATATTGCATCCATATGCATTTTATATTCTATAGCTTGACTGTGAAATTTAATTAAAAACAATTATAAACATAGCTCCTTGAGGCTACTTAGGATTTCACAGTTGGATTTTTTTTTTCTGAAGCATTTGAAACTTGAAAAAGCATGCATCACTAGTGGTTGTGTCTTCAAAGTTTGGTTTGAGAAGAATTGACTTCTTGTCTCATTTAAATATACTCAGATAAGCTAAATTTAAATGAAATGACCTAGGCATCTTGACCTAGAACTGAGTCAAAACACCAAGTGAATGAACTGAAAATAGTTTCTGTGGTTCCAAATTTGGCCTTGATGATTTTTCCTTTTAAATGAAACTCCAAAGAGAATACAATAGACCCGTCTTTAGTACCGCTAAAGTATAATTCTGCCAGAAAATACTGGGTGAACAAAAACTACAAAAAACCCCCAAAAGGTCAGTTACTGTAGGGCAAGGTCTAACATAAGGATCCATCCATTAGACTATTCAGTCTGCTTTCCTTTTTTTCCCTTATTTTCTTTTGACTCAAAATTAAACCTACATGCGAAAATGCCAGTGTATGGAACCCTAAAATGAATATGGAATCTGGTTTGTTTCCTCAGAATTATTTGGAAAAACTGGAGCCCTTTGCTTCTCTTTGACACTGTCTTAGATTTCCTGTGAAGTAAACAGCCTGATGCTGACTCCTCAGCCTACTACCCAGACACACTCCATGATCTCTGTGGAAACGTAATTGATTTCTTTTTGTTTATTTGATAAACTCAACACTTTAGCTGGGAGGATGTCAGACTTAAATGCAGTTTTATAGTCTCTTCTGAGGATGCACTTAGTCAAATATCATGTAGATAAAATATCTGTCTGGCTCCTGAATGTCTTCAGAACAGGGAAGTAAGTGCCGTGGTTACTGTGTTGTTTCTCCAAAGGTGCATTAAGGTATTTCCTTTTCTCTGCATCCATGCTAAAAGCATTGTTTTCTCCCTGGCATTATATGCAGAACTCCAGGAGGGAAGACTGTGGAAGGATAAGATATGCTTCTGAAACTTACACTTAATAAAAGTAGATACTAATTTTCTGAAAGAATTAAAAAAAAAAATAGGACCTGACACTCCCTGTTAAATCATTGTAATCAGGATTCTTATGGAGTGTTAGTGATTCATTAAGCATATATATGTATTTTTTAAAGTGTACTGAATTCCCTAAATATTTACACTACTGTTGAAAAACAAACAGGTGAAGCATTTGTCTTTTCCTATTGGGACTGGAGAGCCTCAGAGCCATTGTTCTTCCCAGAAAAGTTCTATCATTTGTGTGCCTTTTGAGGATCCTTTAAATTATTAAATTTTCTTTTAATGCTGTCACTAAACAGGTACAGGAAAAATTTATAAATAAGGAGTCTATATTTTACAATCAATATTATGATTCTAGATTTACATGGAAATATGTTGGTACCAACCAACATATTTGAATAAAAATACATTTAGAAGAATATCTTCTCCTTATATTTTTCTAACATTTAATGGGGTATATTATGTTTCATCTTGAATACTCACACACATTCTCATTTCATACTATATTTATTATGCCTTATCAACATTACAGGGCTTTCAAAATTAAATGCCATATATCTATATATATACACATACATTTTTTTTTTTTTTTTTTAGTTCCCAAAAAGTTGGAAGGACCAAAGGACTGAGTTTTAGTTTGGGGTCTGCCACAAATAAGAGGTGTAGCCTTGGCTTGTCTTTAAAATTTGATGGGTAAACATTTTTTCATCTGCACAATTAAGAAGGTTAGATTATGTGATTCAAGGTATTCAAGATATATTTCTTTGAATGAATGAATAATATACATATTGTGAGACAAGTAGGGAATTTTTATGTAAGAACAGAAGATAAAAGTAGTGATAAATCCTGGAAAAAGAAAGATAAAATTATTCTTTTTTTGACTTTGTCATCTTTGATGTTATGACTATTTTGAGATCCCAGGGCCAGGATGCCATTTCAGAGTTAGAGAGAATGAAGCTCTCTAAGGCTGTGTGACTTTTCCAAAATTACCAAAAAGATTCCTCATAAAGTAAAACGAGTGCTGTCTTCTGGCCTCCAGATAAGGCCTAAGTACAACTCATAACCGTGAATATATATATACACTGGGTAACTCACTGACCATCATTCATGTCCACACACAACATTAATCACAATCTAATATAATTGTGCACAAGCTCTAGGCAGAGAGATTTGGATGAGCACTGTATGACTGTATTGATGGATGCACTGGCCTGAAGGGTCTAGGTGTTTGGTTTGTTTTTAGGTCTCCATTTAAAACTTTGGTAAAGGGGACATAAGAGTTATAACAGCATTGTGTGCCTGATTTTGAAGGTCTTCTATGACAGTTTATTGAAAAAAGAACAGTTAGTATGTAAATTTAATAATGATCTGCAGAAAGTGTGGTAAAGCAGCTGGATCTCTGCCTCTTTGAATCTAAGTAATGATTTGGAAAACTGAGATTTTTTTTTTCATTTATGTCATCAAATATCATTAAACACCTACCTAGATGCACGTGGTGTTGTGCTCGATCTTCTATCTATCACAATGAGCCATATGTTTTCACACCAGAAATTATAACAGTGTCTGCCCTGTCACATCCAACTTACAAAAACAAAAACACACAGTACAATGAACTGGATTAAAAACAAAACACAGCAATGATTAGTTATATGTATTTTACTATTAATGGCCTCCTAGCTTCAATAGAACACTCTCAGGTTAGAAGAAGATGAGAATGGGGACATTGATTTTTATTTTCTTTCATTCTTTGTAAAGGAGATATTGTCCTCTAGATTGAATCTGGCTTTTCCTGATATAGGAAGCCTCTTGAGAGAAGTTTCATATCTAGTAGCAGAAAAATTGGATGGTGTCAATGAAGATAAAGGTAAGCCTAGATGGAAGAGGAAATAGATTATTGCAAGAGGATCACATCCTTAAAGCTGAAGATGATGTTTTTATTTTTTATTATTTTTTTTTGAAGGTACTGCTTTTAGATTGATTCATAGGAGGAGGGCAGTGGTGTAGGCCTGGCAGCCAGCTTTGTGAAGGTAAAGCTGAGAAACAGTCAAAGAGTTGGCGTTTGGGGTATGTAACCATTCTCTAAGAATTTTACTTAAAATCTGTTTTCAATAAGACTGTACTCCTGCCTCACTTATGTCTGGTTGATGCTGTAAAAGAAGGCAGAAGAAGGGGATGACAGAGGATGAGATGGTTGGATGGCATCACCAACTCAATAGACATGAGTTGAAGCAAACTCCGAGAGATAGTGAAGGACAGGGAAGCCTGGTGTGCCGCAGTCCATGGGGTCACCAAGAGTCAGATGTGACTTAGCGACTGAACAACAACAACATGCCCTGAGACTAAACCTTTTGTCAGACTTTTCCAGAGAATGATTTTCTAGGCCTCTGCTGAGTTGAAACAGATAATTTCCTATCTGCACAAGTCTGGAGAGTGGAGCCTGGCGTCTAGGAACTACTTAAAAAGACTTTCCATTAGTCCTGCTTTTAACCCCATCCCACACTCCTGCCATCCAAGGAAACTTGTGTCTCAATTCCTGAGTGTTCTTGGAGTTTAGCAGTTGTAGACTTGATCTTGCTGACATTCTGAATGTGGGGTTACATTTCGGCTCCTGTAGTCTATTGAATCAGTTAACTACTTCATGTGTCCCCAGATGATAAAATTTTGTTGACATCCATGTTCTGCTCATTGTCTCCTTTCTATACTCTTTGTCCTTGTAGTTTATGCCCATTTAAAAAATTCTATTACATACATTTTAGTAGTGTTTTGGGAGATATGAGGATGAATGTATTTAACTATAAGTTTTCCCCACTCTCTCTTTACTCCCCTCCAGAGTTTTATCTTCACAAATCCACTGAAATGACTTTTTAAGGTTATGTCTTATTTGCCCTTTCAGGGCATGTGATGTAGTCGATTACCTCCTTCTTAATATTATTAACTTCTTAGACATACTCTGCCGCTGTTCCTCATGTGATTGGTTGTTTCCTTTAATCTCCTTCACTATATCCTTCTTCTAAATATGTTCAAGGTACTCAGACCCTCTTCTCTTCTCATTATAAACTTATTCTGTGGTTGAGCTCATCCAGTCCTCTGAGACTCAATATCATGTCTATGCTAGTGAGTACCACCTTTATTCTTCCTGCCCATCCTCTCTCCTGAGCTCCTGACTGCTGATATAATTGTGCATCCACACAGTCACCTGGATGCCTAATAGTCATTGAAATGTTTTTTTCTCCAAAATGGACACTTGATTTTCTCCCTTCAATACCTCAACCTCCAGTCTCCCATAGCTCAGTGCGTGGCCTCAGTATTCACTCAACATTTACACATTTGTTCCTATCAGCAGGCACCTCCATCCCTCCCTTCAGTGTATATCAAGCTGCAATCACTTTTCCACCATGTGGTCAGTCACTGTCATGCACTCCCACAAATATGTTCATCTTTTATTGTCCTTTTTTTTTTTTTTTTGCTGTAGTCAGTTCTACACAGATATGGTTTAAAAACTTCAACCAGTCCTGTCACCCATGCTGAAGTCACTCCATGAGTACTGAATCTCCTTGAACTGGTCTCTCCTGGCCTCTACCCTTTTCCCCATCACCCACTCCACTTTAGTCTCAATGACCATATTGCTTTCCCTTCATCACGTTGCAGGTATTCCAAACTTGGGACTCATTTGGGATATTCCAAAGGATTTAGATCTCTATGTTAGAAATCAGGATCAAAGATCAAGGGTCAGAAGAAAAGATGCTCCACAGGGAGCTCTACTCAGTTTTCTGTAATAATTTTTATGGGAAAGAATCTGAAAATTAATATATGTATGTATATGTATAAAACTGAATCACTTTGCTATATACCTGAAGCTAATACAACACTGTAAATCCACTAAACTCCAATATGAAATAAAATCTTTTAAAAAGAACAAAAGATGCTTCAAGTGTTCTTATTACTTAGAAAATTACAAGATTTTATATATTTTATATATGTAAATTTTCCCTATTACTTCACAACCCACTTGTGGCATGCTTCATAAGTTTATAGAGAAGAAAGCTCAGCTGAGGTTTTACTTCAAAGTCTGTCACCAGTCCTTGTATGATATAGATGAATCAGCAGGCCTAACATGGTTGTCAGTCCCTTTGGAGCAAAGTGACCCTCATCTGAGGCTAGGGGTTGATGAATTGGATGAAGGACTTGGCAGAGGTTCACGTTTACTGACAAACAGAGCTTACTGGAGTTTGACCAGTTGGTTCTACCTACTACTACTGCCAAAGACAAAGAAGAGACCAGCCAACAGTGGACAGAGCACCAGAGAGAAAAGGTACTGCCCTAGAGATAATCAGACACCAGTTATAACACACACTGGAAGCAACAGAAACCCGAGGCCCATGCCCAGGAATCATGAAAGGACATCAGGCTCACCAGTCATGACACTCAAGTGTCATCATAGGGAGACAAGCTTTGAAAGGAGAAGGTGATCTGAGACATAGCATTTTGAAAATGAGAGAATGAGGCTTTCAACACTTGCATGCTCTTGGTGGAAATGTAAATTGGTTCAGCTGAAACAAAAAATCAAATAGATATTCCTCAGAAAATTAAAAATAAAACTACCATATGATTCAATTCTGGGTGTATAATCTAAGGAAAGGAAGTATCTCAGAGAAAGAGCTGCACTCCCAAGTTCATTGCCACATAATTCACAGTAGCCAGGATACAGAAACAACCTAGATGCCCATTGATGGATGAATGGATTAAAAAATGTGATACTGTAATACATATATATATATGAATATTATTTAGCAATAACTAAAGAAGGATATCCTGTCATTCGCAGCAATGTGGATGAATCTGGAGGACATTATTCTAAGTGAAATAAACCAGACACAGAAAGGCAAATAATGTATGATGTCATATATGTGGAATCTAAAAAAAAAAAAAAAAGTTGAACTCATAAAAATGGGGAGATGCTGATCCAAGGGTACAAACTTTCAGTTACACAAGATGAACACATTTTCAGGATCTAATGTACAGATGATAACTATAGCTAATAATGCTGTCTTTTATACTTGAAATTTTCCATGAGCAGAATTGGATATTCTTATCATCATCAACTCCCAAAAGTAACTATGTGCAGTGATGGATGTGCAGCTTGATTGTAGTAATCATTTCACAGGTATATGTATATGAAATCCTCCTGGTGTATACTTTAAATATATACAATTTTATTTTTCAATTATACCTTAATAAAGCTGAAAAAAATCTGACTGAACCAAGTTAAATTGATCTAAACATTACTTTTTTTTCCCCTAATCACCACATAGGGGTCTATGAAGGAGTCCTAAAGAATTATTTTTAAACACTTATATTTGTTTTTCATACTTTCAAATTGTAGTGTGAGTTGACTTATGGGTCTCTTCTACATAATTCTGTATTTTGATGTAAGTTTTACTACTTCAATTCAGGACAAACATGTAGAAAGGACAGTGCAAAGGTATAAGCCTAGGAAGAGACAAACATGATAAAACAAAATGCATTATATTGTACAATGCATTACATTACACAGTGTAATCACTTAACAAGATCATGGCCAAATGAATAAAGAAAACTATTTGAAAAGGTTCATCTAACACACTGGCCTTGACAAACACAATTTCCAACAAATAAGCTCAGTGAAGAAATGGTAGGTAGGTAGTTCCGACAGCTCGTGTCTGCTTCAGAGAGCAACACATGGAACACAGAATCTGCAATAAGAATGTGGGCGAGACCTTAACCGTGAATCCTGAATTAGTAGAAGAGCGCTCTGTTCTATCACCCTGAGAACTGAAAGTGAACAGAAAGAGAAGAGGAAGTGAATTCAGGAGGCATGTTTGGGTGAATTGTAGAATGCCAGACTGCCTGATAGCAGATTAGATAACCATGAGCTTGATAATGGATGGGAACCAAGGAAGTGATAGGTGACATCATGAAAGTTTTGTTCAGATAATTTCATTTGGTTCTTTGGATGTATATATCCTTGTAAAAAGCAAGTAAAATCCAATGCTTATAATTTTATTTTTTTACTTAAATAGAAAAAACAAAACATACTTCACAAGCATGGAATAATGATGAATGTAACATTTCCCTAGAACACAAAATACTAATTCCTAACACTGTGTGGACTGCTCCCTGGTTTAAATGATTTTATATGAGTGGAAGAACTTTCTTAGGTCACCAAAGTTTTAATTACCTTGTACTACTATTATTTGTTGTGAGAATGGAATCAGACACGGGATTTAGGAGAAATTTTTAGAAAAATAACTATTTATTTGGATTGGAGAATAACATATTTACCATAGGAGCTAAGTTTCATGAATTGTTTCTTTGACAATTTGGCTCAGATGGTAAAGAATCTGCCTGCAATGAAGGAGACCTATGTTCAATCCTGGGGTCAGGAAGATCCCCTGGAGAAGGGAATGGCAACCCATTCCAGTATTCTTGCCTGGAGAATTCCATGGACAGAGGAGGTTGGCAAGCTACAGTCCATGGGCTTGCAAAGAGTCAAACAAGACTGAGTCAAACAACACACAAAACAGGAAAAAAATAAAAGGAAGCAAGATCTAATCCAAAATACAGGGCATAAAGGGACAGGAATGGGATTTAATTTGTAGAATAACTCTAAAAAATAATATTTGTGAGTAAAAGAATATTGCTTTTATCCTCCAGAATTAAAACAGAGGGGAAAATTATAGTCCTATATATAAATGCATGCTGCTTCCTTGTTGCACTTAACTTGTGATTCATAGGATTTCAACTAAATCCTCTTATTTGCAAGGACCAGAGAAAAGAAACAATCCTTCAACCTCTTCCATATCTTGTTACAGATGTCAGAGGGAACACTTTCCAGCACTCCTCAAGGTTGAAAACAGCCTCATGGTAACAGTGCATCATTAAAGCTAACTGGAGCCCATGAGGAATGCATTTGGCAACAAGAGTCAAACAATGTTTACTCAACAAACTTGGAGACATAAGAGACAGATTCAAGCTTCTGGCTACTTTGACATATTTACTTGTAAACGTTTGCACATCACATAACTCCATGAATCCCCAAATGCTTCATGTAAAAGTAAAGGAATGTTAATTCCCTGTACCTCCTGAGTTTTGTAGGGTGAATTAAAATATCATACATAGGGTCATTTGCAATTTCATAAACACACAAATATAACTGCTATTAACTTTTGATATCAATCTCATATGAGGTATGACAATTCAGGTTACTGGAGGGGAACCCAGAAAAACAGTGGATACTACTTTTTTTTTTTTTTTTTTTGGTGGCCCCATGCGGCAGGGGGGGGGGGGGGGGGGGGGGGGAATCTTAGCTTTCTGATCAGGAATTGAACCAGCGCCCCCTGCAGTGGAAGTGCTGGACTGCAGGGAAGTCTTCTATTTTCTAAACTAAAATATGAAATTCAGTGTTTTACTTCAGAGTAGAAAACAGCCATATTCTCAAACCATTCACATTTCCCAATTCTCAGGTAAATCAGGAGACGTTAGAGAAGGATTCAATGACTCAAGAAGGAAACAGTGTGTGACTATAACTGTGTGTGTGTGAGAAAGAGAGACAGACCGACAGACAGAATGAGAAGCCCGTAAGCCCCGGGAGTTGCTGCCTGTGTAGCTGACAGGGAAGGAACCTGTTTGGCTTGTGTCACGTTGTTCCTGGTCTCTCTCTGCTCCCAGACTCCTGGAGTTCAGGCAGGTCTTGTCATGTTCACGACCGTCTGGTATATACCCAGGTGCTGGCGTATATGACCATCCATAAATGTGAACTCGCCTATTTTTCTGTCTTCTTTGTCAACTCTGCTTTCTCTGCTCATTTCTTCAATTCCGCCCGTACATTGACACCAAAGTGGCTGCTTCAAGTGCGAAAATTCATCATGACAACACCAGGCTAAAAATCCACCTTCACATCCTAGGCTTCTAAACCCTTTCACTATCTATCCACAATTGGCTGTTCTGAACCAATTTTTCACACATTTCTCATCGGCTCGGCTCTCTGTTTGTGCTGGGGTTACTTGCAACTCTAAGAATACTGTATAGTCTTTTATTTCTCTGGATATTTGCACATGACATGCCTTCTGCATTATAGCCTTTACCCTCATCTATATGTAAGAATTAGCTCTTGATTTTAGATTTCCTTCAGACCTCTCCCTGCAGTTTTTCCAACCTTACTGTTTTCATGACATACACGGGAAGCTACCTGTCCTACTTACCACCCCTCCCTGGCCCCCACAGCAAAGGCAGTCCTCAGACACTTCACAGCATCCTCACGGGGTACAGGATTGAAGTAGGTCTTCACAGCCCTTGAAAGTTGTTTAGCACTGCCACAGAAACCACTTTTGCCAAGGCTCAGAGAAACCACATTTGCACAGGCTCAAAATACTGCATTGCTCACAGGACACACATGGACATTGTATTCTATATACATGGTGTCTCTTGCAACAGGGACCCTCTTTTCTATCTCTGACATCATCACATGGATGGAACTCATTTTCCTCTCTTTTATATAATTTTATGCTTGCATGTCTTTTCATCTAGATTGTGGACTCCTCAAAGACAAGCATGTTTCACTTTGTACCCCCAGCACAAAGAGCAGTGAATTTCACAGAGAAGACAAACACATATCAATACATTGGTTGAATGAATAAATGAAGGCAAAGTTAATTTAGTCAACACTGTTTTGCTTAGATCTCAATAACAGAAAAATATAGAAACTTACACACTTATGGTACAATATATATTTCAAAAACATAGAAACTTATAATCTTTATACTGTCTGTATATGAGAAAAACCAAGAGTGAGAGTTTTGGTACAGTTCTCCATACATCTTAGTATCTGATCATTGCTACCTCCACGAGGCAGTGAAATAAGCACTAACATTTCTCAAGAGTGAGTTAACCATATCTATAAACCACTAAGAAAGAATGGAAAATATTTGTGTTGACAGATAAGACCTTCTTTGCAGAGAAAGAACCTCATACTTTACTAGTGAGTAAGTGCCCCTAAGGGATTTTTAGGAGGTAAGTATCTAAGATGGGACAGGAGAGGAGCAAAAAAAAAAAACCAGAAGTCACTTGCAAGGGATATGAGAAAAAGTAAGGATGAGAATAATGTGGATATAAGGCATTCTTATTTTAAAATCAGGTGGATAAAACTGATTTAGTTTCTGAATATAAATGCAGTTTGTATTAACTTTTACAAATGAGATGATACCAGTGTCATTGGATACAGGTACTGAGGATCTTACATACTCAACTGATTTGCAAATGAATCCATGTTAAAATAGAGAAGGTCAACACTGTTAAGTCTAAGCCATTAGTATCTCATGCCTGGAACACTGCCACAGTTTCCCAGCTCACCGCTTCCTTCCTCCTTTGACCCAGCAGCTTGGTCTATGCTCTCACAGTAGCTACAGTGATCCGTTAAAAATCTCAGCCAGGGCCCTCCAGTCCTCCGCTCAAAGCTTTTCATCGGCCTCCATCTCACTCACAATAAGAACTAACCAAGGCCTTCAAGGTTCTGCATCCTCCAGCCTCTGACCCCTTCTCATCCAAATACTTTATGTCTCACTGGTCTGTTCGAGCAATATGGCCTTCTTTCTCCTTCTCAAACATACATCCACACCAGAGGTGTGCATCGGCCCATTTTCTGTCTCCCAGCTGTTCCATGATCCATTCCTTCACTTCAATCATCTCCATTTTTCACAGACACCCTCCTTAATGAGGACCTAACCTACATCCTAATTTCTTGCCCCCGGCTTTGTTTTTCTTCCTAGAATTTATCACATAAGGTGTAGCAGCGAACCATATACATTACCATATGTAAAATAGATAGCCAGTGTGAATTTGCTGTAGGAGGCAGGAAATTCAAAACAGGTGCTCGGTGACAACCTAGAAGGGTGGGATGGGGTGGAAGGTGGGGGGGGAATTTCAAGAGGGAGGGAACATATGTATACCTGTGGCTGATTCATCTTGATGTAGTAGAAACTATCACAATATTGTAAAATAATTATCCTCCAATAAAAAATGAAATCTAGAAATGATGTATTACTCATGTACTTGCCTCTGAGTTTACTGTATGCCTTCTTACACAAGAATACACATTCCATATGAGCCAGAAATTAATATGTCACCCTGCTGACTGCCCATCCCACACCGCACCTAGAGCAATGGTAGGCACACCTGGTCCTGGCTCTGAAAATATTTGCTAAAGTTTGATAAAACAGTGTAATTGATTGTAATTAATTCTTCAACTGTATCAATATATCAAACACCATTGCATAATGCACTTTAAATTCATTTAAATGGAAGACTCATACCAGGTGAATGCACTTTATGTATCTCAATAAAGTTATTACAAAAAAATCAGGAAAGGCAAAAATTGAGGCAGGATTACATGCTTTGCTAGTTTTCTAATAGCTTCAAGGTTTTCACAGGAGGTACAGGACTGTTTATTTATAAATAATACATCTTCAAGGTAAATTGTTTACCAGTGGGTGTTCATCAGTCCAATTTCTTCAGGCTACACTTTAAAAGTCCAATCACAGAGAGAAGTTGATTTGCATGTGGGATTTTAAAATTATCATTTGAAATGTCTATACATGTGTTGAAGACTAGTGAAGAAACTTCAAAAGGTGAATGATATTTTGAAATATTTTAATAGCTTGGTTTACAGTGAGAGGTAGTGGGGAGAATTTTATCACAAACTGTATTCAGAAAAGGCTAGTTGTCATACGTTTATAGTTTGTTGGAAAGGTAATTGCAAAACCAATTTAACTCCATCATTATTTATCAGACATGGCATATTTTGGAGCTAATTTTCTTTAGTAAAGATCTCCTAGAATTTATATCACTTTGGAGATGAAATAACCATTTGTTCAGCTTGTATTTAGCCATGGCTAGAAACAGAATTTCAAGCTAAAACTTCATGGTTGAAACATTCATCTTTCTGGTTCCATCCTAAGGTGAGAAGGGCTAAATAAAATATCCTTATGACAATTAAGTGCTAGGTCAATGGAGGTAAATTACTGCTTTCATGTTCACACTTGACAGGCCAAAGAGCAAGGTTCTGAAGCACATATTTCAGAATGAAACTACACCATTAGGCTACTAATGAACATGTAAAATATAGTTTTATAACCTATAATTATTTTTTAAATATTGTCTCTTCTGTGAAGATGTTTAATAGAAAGGATAAAAAATTTACATATATTAACACATATGTGTGTATATACGTATATATGTGTTATGTATGTCTTCTGTGGCTCAGATGGTAAAGAAGAGCCTGACTGTAATGTGGGAAACACAGGTTCAGTTCCTGGGCTGGGAATATCTCCTGGAGAAAGGAATGGCTACCTACTCCAGCATCCTCACCTGAAGAATTCCATAGACAGAGCAGCCTGGTAGTCTACAGTCCATGGGGTCACAAATACATTTACATGCATGTAATTTTTTTTTAAATATGAAACTGGATGCTGTCATATCCTGCAGGTTGGTACTTTCTGCCATACTTATTGTAGCAGTTTTTACTTTTTAATATATAATTTCTACTTCCTTTGATTTACTTACAACATTTGCCCCTTGAGCGTACTGTTATTAACAGGACTTCAGATACCACTTTAAGTACTTAATACCACTTGTTTTATCTGTTTATACACATGAAATCTCCCCTGCAGACTGTGAGCTCCTTAAGCGGACTCTGTCTTAACCATCTCTATGTCCCAAGCATTTACTGCAGTTATTTGGAACAGAGTACTTGCTATGGAAAACTCAGGTTCATTCTGTATTCCAAATCTCTTTCTCTATTAAAAAAAGGAGTCCATTGAATAAATAATCTTATAATTACACATCTGACTTGGGTGTTGGACCAGAAAACTTCCACTTGCCCATCTAGGCATACTCCATCCTTTTAAAGTCTGCTCTCTTCTCTAGAAAGCTAATCTCTGAGAATGGCAGTGATAGGCTTCCTTGCTTCCGGCTCCTAGTTGGGCTTCACCAAAATGACTCCTTGCGCAGGTTTCAGAGACTGGAGTAAATGAAGCTCAGCATTTGCTTACCTGGATCCCTTTCTGTCTTATAACTTTGGGCTGAATGTGTCTTTCAAGCAAAGGTGACAGCTCCTCTCAAGTCCTTTCCTCAAGACAGTCTCTTTCTAGCTTCCCCAAACTCCTCCACTACTGTGTGTGTGCTGTGCTCAGTTGTGCCCAACTCTTTGTGACCCATGGACTGTAGCCCACCAGTCTCCTCTGTCCATGGAATTTCCAGGCAAGAATACTGGAGACGGTTGCCAATTCGTACTCTAGGGGAATCTTCCAGCCCCAGGAATTGAAACTGTGTCTCTTGTTTCTCCAGAAATGGCAGGTGGAATCTTTACCACTGCATCATCTGGGAAGCCTATTCAGGCCTGGAGATTGTAATGGCTTTGCAGTCACTAGTAGGGGACACTTCACTGATTTCTGTGTTCTTCCTACATCCCATCATGAAGCTTTGGAAACAGGTCCTTAATAAACTACCCTTATGTGTGTGTAACATCTATTTCTTGTTGGTTCCCTGGCTGGTATAGATGTTATAGAATTACTTCTCATAATATCAAGATAATTTTGGCTATTTCAGTATATGTGAATAGGTATATTTTATATGTACATGCATATAGATTATGTGTCAAGCTTATTTGTGTTTATATTTGTACTAATCTTAATTATTAGTAAGATACACTATTTCTGATAATACAAATGCTACCTCAGTGTGCAATTTAATGGACTAGTGACCACAGTTCCTGCATGGACAATCATCCTTCAATTATGTCTACCAGTCTTTGAAAAAATCACTATGTTTTGGATCTGTGCTTAGCCAGAAATCTTGCTCACATTGGGCCATTCCATTTTTGAGATGCACTTTTTCGTGTTTTAAAGTTTAGCTTGTCACCTTTCTTCACTTTGAATTTCTCTGATTTCCCCACAGCATTTTCCCTTTGAACATAGCCTGTCCTTAACAAGGGCTGCACACAGCCATTACATTTCAACTTTAGAATGCATAAAGTTATCCAAATTGAGCAATGAAAGTGACAGAGGTCTTTTTCACTTCAATAATAAATTCCTGTCCTTCAAATGTGTGGAGGAAGCCCTTGGAATGTTGTGCTTGCTTTAGTGAGACTATTCAATTCCCTTATAAAAGAAAAATAAACAGGAATGATGAAACTCCTAAGAATGTTAAGCAGCAATAGTGGGAAAGTTAGCAGCTTAGCAGAGAGAGACAAATCTCAAAGGATGTGTTAAGTATGAGTATGAATAAGCAAGCAGCTGGCGACACACAGACAGAATTCAAAAGAGATGTTAGAGACTGAAAGCAGGAGTGATTTCTCAGATGTGTTAATAGCAGAAGAAATGGCAAACATGATACGAACGTTTTTTTATAGATAGGCAGAATAGAAGGACTAAGTCATAAGACATGATTCTCTCAGCTCAGTTATGATCTCCCCAAATCTGCTGCCTACTCATAGCATACAGAATCGTCCTCTTCCGGCCCCATACATTTTCTGCTCAGGAAAAGCATAGAAAACCCACACCTGTTCAGTCTGTTCACCTGTGAACTTTTCTAGGGCCGGACACAACTTGCCTGCTTCTCTCAAGTGCAGCACACATTTCCTGTTGTCTCCATCTGCTCACCATCAACTCTGGTCTTCCAAACTATGCTGCTAATGGGGAAGAGTGAAGAGTCAGAAAGAGATAGAGACATAGGCTAAAGAGGAGGGGGAGAGAGAGAGAGGAGAGAGGACTCCTAAATGTTGCTAATCTAGACTCTAGGATTCCGGGAGAATGGTCCTTCTATCTGTTTGCATTCAACCTGACTTCCTCTTATACCTCTCTTTCTTGCTATGATTTTAAAACTAATTCACTGTCTGTGTGATTGGAGGATATTAATTTTGACTATGAGCCTGTCTGTTCTATAGCCTCTAAGATAGCTTTCCTAAAAGTGTTCTGGAAGCTACTATCACATCAAGGGAATTTTCTGTGTAACAAGTTGCACTTACATTGAATAGAACTTGCATGCCATTAGTTTTATTCAGAACTGCCACAGGATTTTAGTACTTCTGTGTGAAATCTCTGCAGTTTATCACTAACGGTAACCATGTAATGTATTTTCAAGATGGCTGAATGATGCCATATAACTGCGTGGTTCTCAAGCTCATAGCTTGGCTCCAGTTTTCTTCCAGAACAAGTCCCTATGCTAACTATTTTATTCAATGAAGGCAGTGGTTTGCAAATTAAGCAGCTGACAAGAGGTTAAGTTCCAAAATACATAAGCAGCTCATGCAGCTCTATATATTAATAAAAACAAAACAACCAAATCATAAAATGTGCAGAAGATAGATCTAAACAGACTTTTCTCCAAAGAAGACATACAGATGGCCAAAAAGCACGTGAAAAAAAGCTCAACATCACTTATCAGAGAAATGCATATCAAAACTACAATAAAGTATCACCTCACACTGGTCAGAATGGCCATGATCAAAAGGTCTACAAACAATAAAACCTGGAGAGGGTGTAAAGCAAAGGGAACCCTCCTATACTGTTGGTGGGAATCTAAACTGGTAAAATCACTACCGAGAATGGTACAGAAAATAGAACTATCATATGATCTAGCAATCCCACTTCTGGGCATATACCTGGAGAAAACCATAATTTGAAATGATACAATGCACCCAATATTTATTGCAGCATTATTTACAACAGTCAGGACACAGAAGCAACCTAAATGTCCATTGACAAAGGAATGAATAAGGAAGATGTGATATATATATATATATACACATATATATATATATACAATGAAATATTACTCAGCCATAAAAGAATGAAATAATGCTATTTGCAGCCACATGCATGGACCTTGAGATTATCATACTAAGTGAAGTAAGTCAGAGAAAGGCAAACATCATAATATCACTCATATGTGAAATCTAATCTATACCTATGAACTTATTTGCAAAACAGAAACAAATAGACATTGATACTTATGGTTACCAAAGGGAAAAATGAGGGGGAGAGATAAATCAGGAGTTTGTATTAACATACACACAGTATTGTATATAAGATAGATAACCAACAAGTATAGCACAGGAAATTCTACTCAATATTCTGTGATAACCTGTATAAGAAAAGAATCTGGAAAAGAATGAATATATGCATAAGTGAATCATTTTTCTATGCACCTGAAACACAGCATTGGAAATCAACCATACTCCGATAAAATTTAAAAAAAGAAAGAAAACAGTAGTTATCAAATTTGGCTGCTCAGTGGAATTAGCTCAGAAGGAGTTCAAAAAAAAAATAAAGATGTTGGGGTTTTTCCCCAAAGACTCTAATATAATCTGTCTGGGATGTGACTTGTGTACCAAGATTTTAAAAGCCCCCTCCACCCCGAATAATCCTAATGTTAGCAAGGTTTGAGGACTACTCCATCTAACCAGTTGATGTAGGAGTGTTCAGTCTCCTTAGGAAGTTTTTACTTACAAAATAAATGTAATGAACGAGGTTCAAAAATTTCACCCCAGTGGTTGCATTGTTGAGTTGTTAGTAATATGACCTGGGGAAAGACTGCGCACCTAGTCAGCCCAGAGTTCAGGTCCAGAGACACAGATTCACTCAGGCCCCACAGGTCTTTTTCACCAACTGAAAGGAAACGTTTGCTCCAGAATATTTGGGGATAACTTTAGGCGTTCTATAGCTGAAGACTATAAGGAGAGGAAAATAATTTCTGCAGTCTCTTCCTCAGTTGGAGCCTATTTTATGATTTAATATCTTGGGCTCAGAGAACACTTGATCTTTGAACAACACAGTCTGAACTGCACAGGTCCACTTACGTAGGGATTGGTTTTTTTTCCCCAATAGTAAATACTACAGTACTTCACTTCATGATCTGCAGTTGATTGAATCTGTAGATATGGAACCCCAAATACAGAGAAGCTAATAGATAAAGAGGAATGAGGATACGGAGGGCCAATTATAAATCATACTTGAACTTTCAACTGCATGGAGGGTTGATGTCCACAACCCCTGCATTGTTTAAAGGTCAACCATACTAGGAACAAAAGACCCTTTTTCCTAACTCTGATATTCCAGACACAGTGTCTGCTTTCAGCATTCTCCAAGGCTAACACAAAAGGAAATGTTGCCTTCTACTTTTCCTGTTCCCTTTACCTTGCCCCTCATAAGTCCAATTGCATTACCTGCAACAGAAAACAAGAATGCTTGTCCACCTCTACTAGAATGGGTGGATGAAATTGGGAGCCAACAATCAATCTTCTTATAGGTAAATTTATCACCAGCATTTTCAACAGGTAACCTCCATTGCAATGACATCATCTGTCTTTACTGACTACACAGTACACATTGTTTGTATAATCTTCTAAAAAAATACCCAATTAAATCCACATGATGACATCATTTCACTTGAAAAATGACTAACAAAGGTGTTTTCTTTATTCTCAATGTTTCACTTTTCCTTATTCTTTTTTCCTTTTAATTGGAGGATACTTGCTTTACAGAACTTTGTTTTATTCTGCCAAGTATCAACATGAATCAGCCACAGGTACATATATGTCCCCTCCATCTTGAATCTCTCTGACTTCTCCCTCCCCATCCTACCCCTCTAGATTGTTACAGAGCCCTGTTTGAGTTCCCCGAGTCATAGTTTTGTTAGTTATACATATATAACTATATCTATATCTATATATCTAAATTATATGTATCTTTATAGTGCTTGGTACACATTAGTGCTTCAAAATGATAGTTACTAACAGCTTGCCAACTCTGGGCTGAAGCAACACCAATGACCTGGGCGATGGGCTGATGGAAACAAAAGCCTTATCAATTATTTTGCAGACATACCTTCACAGCTATTTTAAGCAAAAGACACCAAAATCTCACAAGAGAAGAATTCAAGAGATACGAGTGGCAGGTACAACATGGATTTGAACATAATAGACCCTTAAAAACCTTCCCCATGACTGATGATTAAAGGTAGATGACTTCTAATTTTTAACATTGTAGGTGAAGTGATACAGCCTACTATACTGGAAACTTTAGTTAGAATCTTAATGTGTCTGACTGATCCACTTCATTTTAAAGTTTACCTCGCTTCACTTTTCAAAAGTATTTATTTCAGTGAAGGACACAAAAGATGATTCAGAAATGGTTCTTGACCTCATTAAATTTGTAATCTCAACAGGGAAATGAGATACATACAAGTGAGTGAGTTTAGATGTTGCTACAAAAGGATATCTAACTTTAAGTTGCTAATTGACATAGATAAGTATGGATAAGGTCTTGAAGAAAGAGATCATTGTGGGTTTGAATTGTTCAAAAAGTTTTACTAGAAGACATGTGAGTGGAGCTGGCTTTAATACATTTTTGAGGGTTAAGGGATGGAGGGTATTTTCTGATATCAAATGATTTGAACTCTGGTTTCCTATCACATAGGGATTCATTAAATTATATTTTACTCGCTCTAATTTTTCTTCGAGTTGTAGGGTTATTCATTTTTAATGCCTGATTTTCAGGGTCTGACATCAAAGGGAGATATTTAAGGAATGTTCTGTTGCCTTAGCACTGAGCACCTTGCTTAGCCAAAGTGCCACACAGCTTCTCATTTGTAAAACTTCATGCATTTACAGGGAGCTTATTTCAGGAGCAAGGTACAAAAATTCTTTCAATTTAAATTATCTTTACACTGAGAACTAAACTTTAAAATGTCTTAATGAAGAAAAACCCATGTGACCACCCAGGCTATGCTGAGGTGCTGTTTGCCTTATAATGCCCTCTTCCCATTTACATATCTAATTCTTCACTGGCAGAAACAGATCACTGCATGATTTTTTTTTGCTGGAGGAAAGGCATGGTAGGAGATTTTTGTAAAGCACACTTAGGTCTCTGAAGATTTGGAGTTAAAATTTAATATTATAAAGGGAACTGATTTTATACTTATTCTGACTGAAATTAAAATGAATATTGGATATTTCTGAAGGGATCTTGTGAAACAATGCCCATGGAAAAATGAAGAACTTAATATATACACACATACACATACTTTTATGGTTGAAATGGCATGGGGACCAATGAAGCTCAGAAAGTAAGCTGTCAAACCCATCAGTCTTGATTGACTTTCATTTTAAATGCATTTGTTCCTACACCACTGTATCTAGGGAATGCATATTCTCTGTGCCATAGAACTGAAATTAAATCTCGTTTCCTGTAGTTGAATGCTTTCGTTCAATTTAGCCTGGATCTGGATATGAGGGCAAGATTGAAGATAGACTGGATTTAAATATTAAATCCTATTTCTAAATTTTCAATGCAGATTGGGAGTTGTTAGCTTCTGTTCCAGTCAAAAGAAACAACACGAGATAAATACAGAACGGTACCGAGAAGGACATAGGGCCAGGGGTTACATGAGCCGCTCGGAGACTTTGGAGGACTTCTGAAAGACAGAACAGTAACAGAATTCTATTTATATTAGTTTCCCAAGGCTGCCATAACAAATTACCACACACTTGGTGACTTAAAACAAATGAAATATTTTCTCTCACTGTTCTGGAAGCCAGATGTCCAAAATCGAGGTGTTGGCAGGGCCACCTTGCCTCTGAAGTCTCTAGGGAGAAGCCTTCCTTGCCTCGTCCAGTTTCTGGTAGTCTGTGGCTGCATAACTCCACTCTGCCCCCATCCTTACATGGCCTTCCACCCATGTGTGTCTGTGTTTCAAATCTCCCTCTCCTTTCTCCTAAGAATACCTGCTCCTGGACTTGGAGACCATCATAAATTCAGAATAGTCTCATCTTGAGATGCTTATCTTACATCTGCAAAGACACTCTCTTCAACTAAGGTCACCTTCACAGTTACAGAAGTTAAGATTTGAATGTATCTTTTGGGGGCCACGATTGAACCCACTACATTATTACTGAAGAAAACAGAATAGAGGAACTAATTGTCCCAAACCTGTCAAAGAAGAAGCATCAGAAGTAATGAAGGTAAGAATTAATTTTCAGGACAAAGCCTCAAGAGGTTCTAAGCTCTATGACTAAGAAAAAAGGGTGGGAAATGGAAGAGAAATGAGGAAGATGATGGAAGCTCCACAGAGGAGTAGCTACATCCCTCTTACAGCTCTCCTGCCTCTTCCGTTCCTAAGAAAAACCCTGGCATTAATTGATTTTATTCCTGATATTCTTACCAGTGAAGACCAGCAAATAATGCTCTCAAGTCGTAAACATTCTTCCTGAGGAGAGTTAGTCTTTGGAGTTCTTAATACTTATTTTAGAGAAAGTCAGTTGCTCCTTTTCTGCCTGCTTTAATGCTATTTTGTCATGCCTGTCCACATACAGAGTTCAGGACAAACTTTCAGTTCAGGAGAAAGACCTCTTGAACAAATATCTTACTTATATGAGCTGTGTATGGTCCTCAATGCAGTCCCACAGGCTGGAGTAAAAAATAGGGAACAAATGACCATCAGACACACGAAGAGAAGTCATGCGAAGAGGGTTTATTATACTGAAAAAACTTTAAAATAAAGCAAACAAACTGAGGGAAAAAACCCTCAAATTACTATTTTCTGAAAGATTTTAAGAAGCTATGGCCTGGACTTAACCCATCTGTGAAACAGGGTTGTTGAAGGATTAAATAAGTTAATAAATGCAAAAGCACCTAGAACAGGGTCTATAATAGCATGATTACATCAAAAGAGCAACATTCATTCAGGACTTAGATAAGAAACATCTTGGAAAATGTTCTTTATATAATCTGTATCTAACTTAGTTACAATAAGAGACAGACACCACATCCTGTTGTGAACAGGAAAAGATTTCATATAAAGAAGTATTCAGCAGATAAAGGAAAATAACTCTAAAACGTGGTGAGAAAGGGAAACGGTGTCTTTGGCCCCAGGGAGAGGACCTGAGCGGGGCGTGTCCCAGAAGCCTCCCCAGGGCTGGGCTTCAGGTGTGTGGGAGAAGGTGTGGATGAAGCCACTGGATGGCCGAGAAGCTGCTTTGCCGAGACCAGATTCACCCACGGCCACTAGGCAAGGAGGAAGCACTGCGCAGGGGGCCGGTGGGCGTGGACTCAGAAGGAGCTGGTATACCAGGGGTGACATGAGGAGTTCGCGCTGTCTACACTGGGACAGCTGTGGGAAAGGGTTATAGCCTGGGCCGGAAATGTAACGTCGCTGGGGACAGCTGGAGACTAGCCGAGCATCACCGCTCTGCCCTGCAGAAAAAGGGTGCAGCTGGAAGCAGCCACATGCCCTCTTAGCCCGCAGCGTCGCTCCATCGCCCTCTACTGAGAGATGTTAGCATCGCGCTCACACTTGCAGGGAAACGCTTCAAGGAATCCCATTCATTATCACAAAGCAGGTATTGAAGAACAGATTTAAAGCTCAGAGGCAATAAATTGATAACTATAACAGAGTCTAAGAATTCATATTAGAAAATATTTGGATAATTGAAACCCATCTCCTTCTTGTCCCTAGAGTGGTGAAATGAGGTAGTTATTAAATATTTATTAAATTTAGTCTGGGACAAACACTAAATAATTAATGTTCAGCATGACTTTCTTCTATTTTCTCATGATTGGAATATTCAGGGTAGCTAACACATGAACCGTGAAATTCCAGACGTTCAAGCTGATTTTAGAAAAGGCAGAGGAACCGGAGATCAAATTGCCAACATCTGATGGATCATCGAAAAAGCAAGAGAGTTCCAGAAAATCATCTATTTCTGCTTTACTGACTATGCCAAAGCCTTGACTGTGTGGATCACAATAAACTGTGGAAAATTCTGAAAGAGATGGCCATACCAGACCACCTGATCTGCCTCTTCAGAAATCTGTATTCAGGTCAGGAAGCAACAGTTAGAACTGGACATGAAACAACAGACTGGTTCCAAATAGGAAAGGGAATATGTCAAGGCTGTATATTTTCACCCTGCTTATTTAACTTCTATGCAGAGTACATCATGAGAAATGCTGGGCTGGAGGAAGCACAAGCTAGAATCAAGATTGCCAGGAGAAATATCAATAAGCTCAGATATGCAGATGACACCACCCTTATGGCAGAAAGTGAAGAACTAAAGAGCCTCTTGATGAAAGGGAAAGAGGAGAGTTAAAAAGTTGGCTTAAAGTTCAACATTCAGAAAACTAAGGTCATGACATCCAGTCCCATCACTTCATGGCAGATAGATGGGGAAACAGTGGCTGACTTTATTTTTCTGGGCTCCAAAATCACCACAGATGGTGATTGCAGCCATGAAATTAAAAGTCGCTTACTCCTTGGAAGGAAAGTTATGACCAACCTAGATAGCATATTAAAAAGCAGAGACATTACTTTGTCCACAAAGGTCCATTTAGTCAAGGCTATGGTTTTTCCAGTAGTCAGGTATGGATGTGAGAGTTGGATGGTGAAGAAAGCTGAGAGCCGAAGAATTGATGCTTCTGAACTGTGGTGTTTGGGACGACTCTTGAGAGTCCCTTGGACTGCAAGAAAATATAACCAGTCCATCCTAAAGGAAATCAGTCCTGGGTGTTCACTGGAAGGACTGATGTTGAAGCTGAAACTCCAATACTTTGGCCACCTCATGTGAAGAGTTGACTCACTGGAAGAGACCCTAATCCTTGGAAGGATTAGGGGCAGAAGGAGAAGGGGACAACAGAGGATGAGATGGCTGAATGGCATCACTGACTCGATGGACATGGGTTTGGGTAGACTCTAGGAGTTGGTGATGGACAGGGAGGCCTGGCGTGCTGTGATTCATAAGGTCGCAAAGAGTCGGACACAACTGAGTGACTGAACTAAACTGAAACATTGCTGGTAGCTCATAGTTTTTTACAAAGTGATACTCATAATGATGTTTTGAGATACTGAATGTCTCAAAATAAAATTTTCATATTTAGGTTCACAGTGAAGTTTCATCTTTAAATTTAAATGTAGATTTATTTGATTATTTGGAAACTTTATATTACTAGGATCCCCTGGAAAGGTCATGAAACACATGGATACCCTTGGCTCCTTTCCTGATTCCTTTTTTTCACTTTACTGCCTGAATTGTCTTGTTCAGGTCATTCAACTGCTCTGCTAGGAAATAATGTATAATTGTTTTCTCTCTGTCCTTTTGATGGTGGGGGTAGGATTGGAGTCATGCATATGGCAGCAATTTATGAACAATCAGACAGTGCTCTAACACTCCTTCCCAGAATCTCTGCTTCATCTTATCTGTTCCTCCCTGACTTTTGGAAATAGACAAAACTGGCTCCCTCCCAAATGAGGTATGCCACAATTCATCGCATACCTCAGTGAATTGGGAAAGGGACTATTTCAGGTTGAGAGTGTCTTCCACATTCTGTGTACATAAGTGTAAACAGAGCTGGTGATAAGTCTTGGTAGAAAGAGCCTGAATCTTGGAGTCAAAAGAAGCCAACACACATGGAACTGCCCTCACCAGCTGTGTGGCTTTTGCCAGTCTGTTACTCCTCCAACCTAGAGCGGGCTTCTCTTACAGTTCAGCTGGTAAAAGAATCAGTCTGCAAGGTAGGAGACCGGGGTTTGATTCCTGGGTTGGGAAGATCCCCTGGAGAAGGAAATGGCAAGCTACTTCAGTTATTCTTGCCTGGAGAATCCCATGGAAAGAGGACCCTGGCAGGCTACAGTCTATGGGTTTGCAAGAGTTGGACACAACTTAGAGACTAAGTCACCACCACCTCCAAACTATAGTAGTTGTGACATGGGTAAAAATAAGATAACATTTGAACTCAGCAGTCTGCATCAGAGAAGGCAATGGCACCCGCTCCAGTTCTCCTGCCTGGAAAATCCCATGGATGGAGGAGCCTGGTGGGCTGCAGTCCATGGGGTTGCGAAGAGTTGGACACGGCTGAGCGACTTCACTTTCACTTTTCACTTTCATGCATTGGAGAAGGAAATGGCAACCCACTGCAGTGTTCTTGCCTGGAGAATCCCAGAGACGGGGGAGCCTGGTGGGCTGCCATCTATGGGGTTGTAAAGAGTGACTTAGCAGCAGTCTGCATGGCTGTTGTAAAAATCAGCCCTAGGAATGTAGGCGAAAGTACTTTGTGTGTGTTAAGTCACTTCAGTCATGTTACAAACTATAAAAACAGACATGTTATGAAAATAATATTAGGAGGCATGGTTCAGTTCAGTTCAGTCACTCAGTCATGTCCGACTCTTTGCAACCCTATGGACTGCAGCACACCAGGCCTCCCTGTCCATCACCAACTCCCGGCGTCTACTCAAACTCATGTCCATTGAGTCAGTGATGCCATCCAACCATCTCATCCTCTGTCGTCCCCTTCTCCTCCCGCCTTCAATCTTTCCCAGCATTGGGGTCTTTTCAAATGAGTCAGTTATTCGCATCAGGTGGCCAAAGTATTGGTGTTTCAGCTTCAGCATCAGTCCTTCCAATGAATATTTAGGACTGATATCCTTTAGGATGGACTGGTTGGATCTCCTTGCAGTCCAAGGGACTCTCAAGAGTCTTCTCCAACATATAGTGATAGATGATAAATTTCAACTCAGACATACTTTCTTTAGATTATCTGTTATGTCCTGCTGTGTTGATTTTACATAGGTTTTCTCCTGTCTACTTTTTGTACTTAATTTTACCTTTTTTTTCCACATTTAAACATATCACGGCACCCTATGTATTACTTAATTGAAAGTTAATTATATTGAACAAGGAAAATAAATATTTAAACAGTAATAAGATAATTTACTTATACTTGGATTATAAAAAAATGCTAAAAGTGTTTAAGTTATTATTTTTTTATTATGTCACTAAAAGGTTGTGGAAAAAGAAGATGGAGTTCAATCTGCCTAAGGAAATTATTTTTAAAGACCCACTGAGTAAACCAAAAAGAAAAATTTCATTCCAAATCACAATTGGCTTGTTCAGAATAGTTTTCAGAATTGATCTGTAATTGATAAAGGAATTAACTTTTTTCCAGTGTGGGAACTATTTTAAGATTGTACCTGACTTTTCTTGGGAATGATAAAACTATATTCTCTAAATTCTACTCACGGTTGGGATTTAAAATATGTTTTTATCATTTCAATTTTGCTTACAATTTTACAGCTTACTCTGATTTTCCTCTTCTTTTATGATTTTCAAATATTACCTACATCAAGCATGTATAAAACACTGTCTTACTTTAAACACATATGGCGAAAATCATTCAAGCAGATGGCTAGCCACAGTTGTTGGTAACCAAGGATCCAGTGTAGGCTCAGTTGCTGCTGAAATGGAGTCCAATTTAACACCTCAAATCAGGACAAGAATTAAATTGGAAATTGCAGGCTGAAATATTCTACATTTGATCATAAAGAGATTATAGGAAGGAAAGAACACAGTGAAACAGGCTGTATTTTAAAAAGAGCCAAGCTTCTGATAGTTCTGTTTCATCAGTTCATAATCAAAGTAAGCAATATAAATCCATTTTTAGAACCCTAGTATGTGTTTGATTTAAAAAAAAATACTTTTGGAGAGCAAAATTTCTTGCAGATGTCAGTGGCATTAACATTCTCTTTCTTGACATTTAGAACCATGGTATACTAGACTTGCCAAATAGAATTCAGTTTTGCTTTGTTGGAAGTGCAGGGGCGGGTAACGATTTTAGCCTGTCTTCTGCCCATTCTAGCTAGGTGTTTAGATCTTTGTAAAACTTCCTGTTGTTCTCAAGTTCCCAAAAGTTGTGGCAGGCAATTTTCTATAATGCAAACAAAACCTTCTAAGATGACTCAAGATTGGTGTTGGTCATGATCTCTTACTTGTGTAACTATATTACATAGTAACTATACAGCCAGTAAAAGTAGATTCTACTGTCTCATAAGATAGAAGGTTCACTTGGTTAAATTAAAAATATTGTGGGGCAGAGATTAGTGCAAATCATGTAAAGCTTTTTAAGTTTTAATTCTCTCCTCTGCAAATGGGGTTAATAATAGCACCTAAAGGAAAACATTATGAGGAGTCATTGACACAAGAAAGCATATGAGATTCAATGAATATTACTGACTTAGAGCAGAGCAGTTAGGAGTACACATATTCTGAGTCCAAGTTCTGACTTCATTACTTGCTGTTGGACCTTGGGCAAACGATCTAACCTCTCTGTTCTTTGAATTATTCAATTATAACATGGGATTAATAAAATAATACCTCTTTCATAGATTTGTTGTGAGGATTAAATGAACTGTTTGTAAAGCACTTATTACATGGCCAGCACTTACTGTCTGCTAACCAAATAACACTGCCATAAGCACACAAATATAAGTTTATCATTAGTAAATATTTATCTTAAAAATGGAATATTTTTGGTAGAACTTAAAAATTGCCATATAAATATATTTTGAAATTTAGAAACCTAAATAAGGGTATGATAATGAGCTAAATATCCTGTTAACACAAATATAAACAAAACAAGCTAGAATTATATTTGTTATAATTCAACACTGAAAACATTATTCTCTACGCTGACTAATGTTAACACTAACCATCATTCATGTAGATTTAGTTTTGTTTTGTTTTGGGGAAAAAATATATTACATTTCTAACAGTTTGGGAACTGTCAAACCAAAGACTTCCAGTTTTTTTTTTAACTATATGTTCAAATTACTCTCACAGGTACATGAAAACATGCTCAATATCACTAAATAGTAGAGAAATAAAGAATCAAAACCACCATGAACTATCATCTCACCCCTGTTAGAATGGCTATTATCTGAAAGGCAAAAAAATGCTAAATACTGGCAAGGATATGGAGAAAAGGGAAACCGTGTATGGGTTTGTAAACTGGTGCAGCCGCTATGGAAAAAAGTATGGAGATTCCTCGAGAAGTTAAAAATAAAACTATCATATGATCCAGTCATTCCATTTCTGGGAATATATCTGAAGGAAGTAAAAACTCTGTTAACAAGATATCTTCACCCCCACGTTCATACCAACATTATTTATAATATCCAAGACATGGAGAAAAACCTCAGTGAATCAATTGATGAATACACAAATTGTGCTGTGCCTATGCATATATATTCCACACACAGTAGAATACTATTCAGCCATAAAAAGGAAGAAATTCTGCCATTTGTGACAACATGGATGGACCTTGAGGCTATCACGCTAAGTGACCTAAGTCAGTTAGAGAAGGACAAATTTCATATGATCTCACTTATTTGTGGAATCTAAAAAATAGTAAAAAAAAAAAAAAAAAATCCAGACGTGGCGTGTGAAGGGAGGGAGGATTGAATGAAAGTGCTCAAAAGGCACAAACTTCCACTTATGAAACAAATAAATGCTAAGGATGTAAAGTACAACATGACTATAGTTAACACCATTGTGTAGCATATTTCAATGCTGTTTAAAAGAGTAAACCCTGAGTCCTAAGCGCAAGAAAAAAGGACACTATTTTTCCTTTTCTTTTTTGGTATCTATATGAGATAAAGCATGTTAACTGAACTTACTGTGGTAATCATCTCACAGTATATATAAGTCAAATCATTGTGCTGCACACCTTAAATTTACACTTTACTGTATGTCAATTATAGCTCAAAGCTGAGAAAAAATAAAATTACTCATAACTATAATTGATAATTTTTCAAATGTCAATTTTAATAGATATATGCCAAAATCATTTGCATTGGTAGTAAACATTCAGTTCAGTTGCTCAGTAGTGTCTGACTCTTTGCAACTCCATGGACTGTAGCACACCAGGCTTCCCTTGTCCATCACCAACTCCTGGAGCTTACTCAAACTCATGTCCATTGACTCGGTGATGCCATCCAACCATCTCATCCTCTGTCATCCCCTTCTCTGTCCTTTAATCTTTCCCAGCATTAGTTACTTGAATATTTCTTTTCCTTTGCTTTCATTAGCATTCATTTAAATTAGTTGGACCTCATTAAAACTGGAGGAAAAAATTAAGAACTACCAAGAAGCCAGTGTATTAGTTTTATATTGCTGCCCATAATAAATTGCCCCAAAACTCAGAGGTTTAAAACAATAGCTAATTCAACATTTTATAGTTGTGTGAGTCACGATTGGAGAATCCCAGGTGTCAGAGTGGTAAAGTATCCTCCAGCCAATGCAAGAGATGCAGATTTGATCCCTGGGTCGGGAAGATCAGCTAGAGCAGGAAATGGCATCCCATTCCAGTATTCTTGCCTGGAGAACTCCATGGACAGAGGAGACTGGCATGCTGAGTCCACAGGGTCACAAACAGTCCAGATGAGACTGAGCACGCACCCATGTCAGGATTCGGACACAAGCCCCATCAAGCTAAAATCAAGTTATAAACAGTGCTGTGTTTACTTTCAGAGGCTCTAGGGGAATTTTGTTTGCTTGCCTTTTCATACTCCAAGGCTGCTCCCATGGCTCTGGGCCCCTTCCTCCAGAGCTGAGCCTCACATGGCTTCTCCTTGACTCTGACACTTCTCCCTAAGACGTTTTACAACTCTGTTGTCACACTGGG
This sequence comes from Antilocapra americana, assembly GCA_007570785.1. Taxonomy (NCBI): domain Eukaryota; kingdom Metazoa; phylum Chordata; class Mammalia; order Artiodactyla; family Antilocapridae; genus Antilocapra; species Antilocapra americana. Next base: position 2,584,761 of record ML663566.1, read on the forward strand.
CCCATCCAGTTAATCCAGGGTCATCTCCCCTACTTTAAGATCAGCTGATTCGTGGCATTAATGCTATCTGCAACATTAATTCCACTTTACCATAGAACCTAACATATTGAAAGTTTCTAGGGATTAGGTCATGGACATCTTTGAGGAAGCAACATTATTCTGTCCATCACAATTAGCAACCACTATCAGGCTGCAAAATCTTATATCTAACCAGGTAATTAGGGTACCAATTATGGGATGCAAAAGATAACTTTCACTCACCTAAAAATGCTCAAGACTAATGTAGAGATGGTGGGTTTTCTGCTCACAAGGTGAAGCAGATAGTAGAAAAAAAATCTTTTAAATGTCATCAAAACTTACAGAAATTTGATTTAGGGAAATTTTTAGCACTGGCAGCAAGATTAAAAGGACTGATTTTCACAAAGCCTTTCAGGCAGTGTGTGCATTATTTGTGAATGTGTGATGTGGGCAAAGATCACCTCATTCTTTCAAATAAAAGGCAGCCAAATATCAAAGTTTTATCAACTTCTACAATAGCTATCTTTGCAGATGGTATGGAAGACTTCCCCAAAGTATTGCTAATGTAGTAGATCTTAAAGATCAGTCATGGAGAATTTTACTGTGTCATTAAATATTTGCTATGTATTTTAGTCTCCCAGGCATGCTAGAATTTACTACAATGATTTAAATAGTAATTAAAAACCAAAAGTAGTTTTTTGCCAAAATGACATCTGATTTGCAGAATAAACTTAACTGATATGGTAACCTTTTTTTTTTTTTAATTTTGATAAAACACAGAATCTTAGTTTCCTGGGCAGATTACTCAAAAAGTAAGGAAAAACCTATTACAACCTTATCAAGAACAGACCAATAATCCCCCTAAAAGATGTTCTTCTAGCAGGTGAAAGGAAATTGTTTCAGTTTTACATTAAGTACACAATTGATATTAAGGCTTATTTTTCTTTTGTGATCTCTTAGATATAATTTACATATTGACATTTTCAGTATCATATTTAGTTTTGCAATTTGGGCTTTTCTGATTAGAAATTTAGAGTGTATGATCAAAACACATCAACACAACTTAATAAATTCACAATTTGTAGGTCTCAGAAATAGAATACATTGAGACATATATGGATTTTTATTTACTCTGTTACCACAGAAAACCAAACAAATAATAACTTTGCAGCCAGGTTTACCATGAAAATTATGAACAAGTTGAAATGTATTCCAGTACAGTCCCATTTGTTTACTCACAGTGCCAGACTGACTTTAAAATGCATTAGTCTATTTTAGGGCCATGATCAATACTTTTAAAACTTTCAGCTCTCCTGGGTTTCTTAAAACCCATGGTCTGTAATGTAATCAATTGGCAGTATCAGTTAATTTTCAATATTCTTCTATTGAATCTCCTAGTCTGTATCACTGTTGCTTTAACTCAAAGGAAATCAAAAGGGGACTTCAGAAACTAGAAGCAAAATCCTCCTGAATTAAGTTTTGTATGATTCCAAACATTTTGATTTTGATTTCTTAGCAGATAACTACTCACCAATTCTGAGCATAATATCATGATTCTGCTGTAACTGCAATTAAATTCTGCCTGTAAAATCAGTTTGTTTTTTTTTAATATGGAAGAGGATCTTTAGTTTTCTAAGTAAACCTTTCTTATGGAATCTATATAACATTTGCATGGGTGCCAAGCCTAAAGAAAGACAATCCCAAAGAATGCTCAAACGACCGCACAGTTGCACTCATCTCACATGCTAGCAAAGCGGTGCTCAAAATTCTCCAAGCCAGGTTTCAACAGTATGTGAATTATGAACTTCCAGATGTTTAAGCTGGACTTAGAAAAAGCAGAAGAACCAGAGATCAAACTGCCAACATCCACTGGATCATCAATAAAGCAAGAGAGTTCCAGAAAAACATCTATTTCTGCTTTATTGCCTATGCCAAAGCCTTTGAGAAATCTGTATGCGGGTCAGGAAGCAACAGTTCGAACTGGACATGGAACAACAGACTGGTTCCAAATAGGGAGAGGAGTACGTCAAGGCTGTATACTGTCACCCTGCTTATTTAACTTATATGCAGAGTACATCATGCAAAATGTCAGGCTGCATGAAGCAGAAACTGGAATCAAGATTGCCAGGAGAAATATCAATAACTTCAGATATGCAGATGACACCACTAATGGCAGAAAACGAAGAAGAACTAAAGAGCCTTGTGATAAAAACAATGATCATGGCATCCGGTCTCATCACTTCACAGCAAATAGATGGGGAAACAGTGGCAGGCTTTTTATTTTCTTGGGTTCCAAAATCACTGTCGGTGGTGACTGCAGCCACAAATTAAAAGATGCTTACTCCTTGGAAGGAAAGTTATGACCAACCTAGATAGCATATTAAAAAGCAGAGACATTACTTTGCCAACAAAGGTCCGTCTAGTCAAAGCTATGGTTTTTCCAGTAGTCATGTATGGATGTGAGAGCTGGACTATAAAGAAAGCTGAATGCCGAAGAATTGATGCTTTTGAACTGTGGTGTTGGAGAAGACTCTTGAGAGTCCCTTGGACTGCAAGGAGATCCAACCAGCCCATCCTAAAGGATATCAGTCCTGAATGTTCATTGGAAGCACTAATGTTGAAGCTGATACTCCAATACTTTGGTGACCTGAGGTGAAGAACTGACTCATTTGAAAAGACCATGATGCTGGGAAAGATTGAAGGTGGGAGGAATGCAGACGACAGAGTATGAGATGGTTGGATGGTATCACTGACTCAATGGACATGAGTTTGAGTAAACTCAAGAGTTGGTGATGGACAGGGAGGCCTGGCCTGCTGCAGTCCATGGGGTCTCAAAGAGCTGGACACGACTGAGCAACTGAATTGAAGTTCTTTCATTTGTTTTTGACTCTTTTCAACCCTATGAACTTGTAGCCTTCCAGGTTCCTCTAACAATGGGATTCTCCAAGCAACAATTCTGGAGTGGGTTGCCATGCCTTCCTCCAGGGGATCTTCCCAACTCAGAGATTGAACCCCTGTCTCTAATGTCTCCTAAATTGGCAGGCATGTTCGTCACCTGTGAAACCCATTTAACAGTTAATGTAAGTCAAATGACAACATGCCTTATACTCAAGCAGATCTTTGCTTGTATTGGTTGGGTTTTAGCTGTTCCCTAATTAGTTTGTATTTATTATTGTAATTTGTAATTCAATTAAATTATTAAGTGACTATGAATAAAAATAAATTTGGCTTACTATAAATAAACTAAATTGAATAGTATGGAAAGTTATTAAAGATTAGTCACTAAAAAAAACCTTATGTGAAATTAAGTGGGAAAGGCAACTCTAAACCAAAGGGCAAAATCTCCACTGGTTAAATTGCATTAGAGAAATTTTTTAAACAAACAAACAGAACTTGAAATAAAAGTGTATGGTGTTTCTATAAGATAAAGTGAAACACCAGTTAGCAGACCCGGTTTGAAAATATATATATAAAAAAAAGGAAATTGGTTTAATCAAAAGTTTGGCAAACAAATATGAATGTCTACATATTTAATTGAAATAAAATGTTGAACTCACACACACACATGTATATATGTTTTTTTAGGTTTTACAACTTTGTGTTCTAAACACACTTTTTGATTAACTGATAAACTCCTAGTCTTATTTTAGATAGCAAGACTTAATAAAAAGTTCCTAATACCCTCTCTTTTAATTATCAATGTAACCACAAAGCACTGTGGAATGTTGGCTTGGTGAAAATGAACTATGTATTTGACAATATCATCCAGGGCCTTGAAGTTATCTTGGTCACATTTTATTTTTATGATCCTCGGTAAAGTTTTTAACTATGTGAATTTAGTTTCTTTGACTCTGGACAAAGTTCTTAAACACTCAGATTCGGTTTCTTTATTTTTAAATATAGAATTTATAGAATTTAAAATCGCAATCTTAAAGAGATCTGATAAGTAAATATGTGAAAAAATATATGGCATAGAGCAGTCACTAAAGAAATGTTAGTTCCTCTCTCTTGACCTGGAACTCTACATATGCTCTTTTAGAAGATTTATGTATAACTCTGTTGATTTTCTTCAGGATCTATTTCCCTTTACACATTTTTATTTACAAAACTTAGTATTACAGCAAATTTTTTACTTAATTTGTGAATGTGTAATAGGTATTTGATTTATAAAACTCATTGTGGTTTTGAGTCTTAAAGAAGAAATCAGTGTGTTTCTACCATACTTAAGAATCCTGCTTTTCCTGCCTAATTGTGAATGCAAGAACCCTGTAAGAGGCTTCATGCCTTTTATACCTAGATACTTAATGCAATTCTCCCCTTGACTTGCCTTCTGAAAACTTTACTTGATTGTCTTCTAAAACATTCTGATTAGGGTAAATAAAGAATAAAATCTTGTATTTGGATTTAAACCCATTTAATCAGAAGTAAATTGCCTCAAAATGATGGTGTTGGCCATACTGAATAGAAAAGCTCTAGTTGTAAATGTCGTCATCTAGGACACTGACGACTAGACCGAGTGCTCTTATTCCACAGCTGGACACATGCAAAGCCTTATAATGCAAGAAAATCATAGACTACTTTGGATTTTCATTTACCCACAAAAATGGAACTATTACCTTCTTTTGAACAACTACCACTGAGAAGAAATCTTTCTGTTCATATGTTTAAAATGTATTTTACATGATAACTGCTTTTATTAAAAAATGTCTCTTGAAAGATTTACTTCTCCCCCAGTACTGGGCAATGACAAGATAAAAATACAAGACACTTTCCCTATAGTTTGGATGTTCCTCTGTCTCTCTTATTTTTTTTAAATAATAAATTATATAGTAGTTGAGTGAAAAAAATTAATGAATAATTAAGTGCATAGTGAAAAACAGCATCCTATACTTTTCTGCTTTGTGGGTATATTTCTAGATCCACAAGAGAGGTGTGGCATTAGTGGATGAAAGTGTTTAGCATATATGCTGTGTGTTTAGGTGCTCCATCGTGTCTGACTCTTTGTGATACCATGGAGCGTAGCCCACCAGGCTCCTCTGTCTACAGGGATTCTCCAGGCAAGTATACTGGAGTGGGTTGCCATGCCCTCCTCCAGGGGATCTTCCCAACCCAGGGACTGAACCAAGTCTGTCACGCTGCAAGTGGATTCTCTACCACCAGGGAAGCCCGTTTAGTAAGTCTGTAATAATACATTAAATAACTCTAAAGTAAAATGGTACTGTCAGAGAAAACCTTATCTAGCACATATTACCATAATCAATAAAACATATCAATAGATATTATCATTATTATAATCAAGAACTTAATCCTATTTACCACTCTGATTAAATCATAAGTTTTTAACTAATGTGAGATTAAAATATGGTATTCTGTATCTTTAAATTTTGATAAATATCTATTTTGCTATATTATTTAATATAAAATATGCTATTACTAAGCATTATATTTTAACAGAGAGGATGGCTTTAGTCTAGCATATATTCACGATTTCTTTGCCCAAGCCAAAATATGTTAATCAAGTGCCTTTTTAAACATAAAATGAATTTCATATAAATTAAAATTAAAACTAGAGTAAATGGCAATAAATTCAAATAGAAAAAAAAGTATTTGCTAGCTCATTTTGTGCTTGGCATCTATTACTTTTATTTAAAAACCATTAGATAAGACACTTGAACAGAAAAATTAAAACTAAAATAGCCTTTTCATGGGGAGTAGCTCTTTTGTAGACAATGTTCAGTGCAATAAGACCCTTTTTTATCAAATGTTAAAAGTTTACATAGAATTAACTCTAAAATGTTAAAAGATATTACAGACTTTATGGATTAAAAGTAACAGAAAACAAATGATTATTAGCTGTGTGCCAGACCCTTAAGAGTTTAAGGCAAGAACAGAAAATTTGTTGGTACCTGCATATCACAGGCTTGGGGTGGGGGCTTTTCAATTTAGAGATCTCTTACTTTTTTCCTGCTTCAAACTAGTATTACTGAATTGGTCATCAGCAAACTGTTTTAATTCATGACTAGTATCATTCTACCATGCTAGGGGAAACAATATGATGGTCTACCATTCAGCCATGTCTTTTATTTTTGCACAGCAGTGGTCCTCAGAATATTGTTTAGACAATCATAATATGAATAGTGGGGGTTTTTAAATTCAGTATTATTTCTAGTAGAAGTGAAAGAAAGTTTAAAAAATTCACCTTTTTAAAAAGATAACTTCATCCCCATTTATAAGATCTCAGAAGAGTTACTGGCAAATATTTAGTTGTCTTGGACTGGAATGTAGTGCTGTACCTGTGATGAAGCTACAGTTTATTTGCCCACTTGGAGGAGATAACAAAATGAAAGGGAAGAGGGGCCCACATGGTGGGTCTCTTCCTTCTGCTTCAGGAGGCCAATATTTTCTGGTTATTGAAACACAGAGAGCTTTAGTTTGAAGAAACATGTAGAAACCACAAAGCCACCTCCCACTGTTTGCAGGAGGTGATGGAAAAGACAATTCTTTGCCATTTGAGTGTCTGTGGCCTCCAATCCACCGTTCAAAACTCAAGGTGGGTGATCCAGAGAGGGTGTGTGTGAGCTGAACAAGCACCAAAAGGACAGAGAGTAGAGAGAACTTAGTAAAAGTAGAACACAAACTTCCTGCCTATATGCAGACAGGATGAGAGATGGCCACAGAGAAGGAGCCAACATGCCCGGGAGAGGAGTTCAGAGGCGTGAATGGGAAATTCATAAGAGAGTTTTCCCATATTTAGAAAAGTTGCTGACAGCTGTCGAGCTGGTAAGTAGATGAGAATCTTAAGTATTGCTCTGTTCTGTGTGTTGATCTTATTTTAAAAGTTCTTTGAAGGCAAGAGGGAAGAATTAAAGTTCTTTATAAATTCCTACTGGAGGCTAAAACTAAGTTTTTTAACCTTGCAAAACATCAGGCGCTAAATCAAGTGGGTCTCTGAGACCAATAATTTACCTAGGAAGAAACACATCAGGAAAGGCAAGGTGCTTCTCTTAAGTTGATTTCATTGGTCAGGTCAGATCAGTTCAGTCGCTCAGTCCTGTCAGACTCTTTGTGACCCCATGGACTACAGCACACCAGGCTTCCCAGTCCATCAACTCCCGGAGTCTCCTCAAACTCATGGCCATCGAGTTGGTGATGCCATCCAAGTATCTCATCCTGTCATCCCCTTCTCCTCCCACCTTCAGTCTTCCCCAGCATCAGGGTCTTTTCCAGTGAGTTGGTTCTTCACATCAGGTGGCCAAAGTATTGGAGTATCAGCTTCAGCATCAGTCCTTCCTATGAACATTCAGGACTGATCTTCTTTAGGATGGACTCATTGGATCTTCTTGCACCCCAAGGGACTCTCAAGAGTCTTCTCCAACACCACAGTTCAAAAGATTCAATTCTTCGGTGCTCAGCTTTCTTTATAGTCCAGCTCTCACATCCATACATGACTACTGGAAAAACCATAGCTTTACTAGAAGGACTTTTTGTTGGTAAAGTAATATCTCTGCTTTTTAACATGCTGTCTAGGTTGGTATAGCTTTTCTTCCAAGGAGTAAGCGTCTTTTAATTTCATGGCTGCAGTCACCATCTGCAGTGATTTGGGAACCCCCCAAAATAAAGTCTGTCACTGTTTCTACTGTTTCCCCATTTGTTTGCCATGAAGTGATGGGGCCAAATGCCAAGATCATTGTTTTCTGAATGTTGAGCTTTAAGCCAACTTTTTCACTCTCCTCTTTCACTTTCATCAAGAGGCTCTTTAGTTCTTCTTTGCTCTCTGCCATAAGTGTGATATCATCTGCATATCTGAGGTTATTGGTATTTCTCCCGGGAATCTTGATTCCAGCTTCTGCTTCATGCAGCCTGACATTTTCCATGATGTACTCTGCATATAAGTTAAATAAGCAGGGTGACAATATACAGCTTTGACATACTCCTTTCCCAATTTGCAACCAGTCTTGTTCCATGTCCAGTTCTAACTGTTGCTTCCTGACCTGCATACAGATTTCTCAGGAGGCAGGTCAGGTGGTCCCATCTCTTTAAGAATTTTCCACAGGTCACTGTGGCCAATTAGGACAACATCATTCAGCCAGGGCATGCTTCCTTCCTTTCCAATCATCCCCAAGTTCATTTCCTGTGAGAATCATGTTCAGAAGCAGAAACTAATTTACCAAGAGGCATCAAAGCAACTGCCCTCCCATCAAAGTCCAAATCTTTTCTTCTCTCTTAAATTTACTCTCAGAAGAATGTAAGGCAGAGTTCTAACACTAAAAGAACATTACTAAAATGTTTGTAGAGAGAGAAGAAAAGGTTGATTGGAATTAATACTACCTTGTACACATTTTAAAGAAATATAGGGATTTCTCTCTCTCTCCCTTTTTTTTTAATGACTGTGATACACAGGAAGAAATTATCATCTGATATTTACAGAGGGCTTATTCTGTGTTGGACGCTAACAGCATCACACTGGTTAACTCATTCAGTCCTAAGTGAAAGAGGTTCTGTTGGGATCACATTTTTTCCTATAAATAAACTGAAGCACTAAGCCCTGGGGTGCTGGCTTAAGTTCACACCTTTGACAAACAAGAGAGCTGGGACTTTGATGCTGGAGATCACTTGCTCAATATTACATACACAGGGGCACCTCAGAGATGATGTAGGTTGGGTTCCAGATGATTGCAATAAAGCCAATACTGCAATAATAAGTCATACAAAGTTTTTGGTTTCCCAAGGCATAGAAAAAGTAATGTCTAAACTATGCTGTAGCCGATTAAGTGTGCAGTAGCAGTATATCTAAAAAACAATGTACGTTTTCATACAATTGTGTTTCCTTAAAAGGCGCATGTGTAACTAACATAACCCTAGGTGAGAAAAGTGCTTATTGAGTCCATGAATAATTAAATCCTTAATTTATTTTAGTTATAATAACTGCTAAAAAATTGATTCAGTATTAAGGTGATATGAATTTATATTTCATCCAGTTATTTTATATTATAAAATAACTAATTCTATCCTATAATATCTAATTTGCTGTTACTTTTTTTGTATTGGGTTGGCCAAAAAGTACAATCAGTTTTTTCTGACTATCTTAAGGAAAAATCCAAATGACCTTTTTGGGCAACTCAATATAAAATAAACAATTAACTGTACAGAATGAAAGTGAAAGGGTTAGTCATTCAGTTGTGTCTGACTTTTTTTGAAAGGGAAAAATTCTGTGTCTGACTTTTTTTGGAAGGGAAGCCCAATTATTTTAATTTATTTAGTACATATTTAGTCTTGGGTTTCGCTGGTGGCTCAGCTGGTAAAGAATCAGCCTGCAATGGGGGAAACCTGGGTTCGATTGTTGGGTTGGGAAGATCCCCTGGAGAAGGGAAAGGCTACCCACTCCAGTATTCTGGCCTGGAGAATTCCATGGACAGTATAGTCCATGGGGTCACAAAGAGTCAGACGTGACTGAGTAACTTTCAGTTTTCAAAGTCTAGGTATAAAAGTGTAGAAAAATTATACAAGTATTGTTTCCCTTAATTGAAAGCAGTATTCTCACACCAGCTTTCTTAAAGTCCTGTGTACTTGATCTGTTGCAAATCATGACAACACACACCTCTAAATTACAGATAACTTTTATCTGATATTTCCGTTGTTATTGTTAGTCCCATCCTGATTTCCAGTTACCTGTTTTTATTAACAGTGAAGTACATCTTTCTTTAGTAACTTAGATCCTCTTTTTTTATTCCCTTGAATTCCACACACTCTGTATTTATCATTTCCCATCTTATCTGGATACAGATAGTGATTTTATTCCTTAAATCTAGTCTTCCTCTGTTGTCCCACTGATTAAATATCAAAGAACATCTGATGTTAAAGGTACTGTGACAAACTCTGAACATACGGAGATAAATATTTAGTCACAGTCTTCTGAGGTCAAATAAGCCACTACAACCTCATGTGATAATTGCTATACTCTAGGGAAACCTGAAGAGCTGATTTTGGGGTGACTCTGTCCTGGTTGGCCAGAGGAAATAATTCCTGAGCTCCTGAGTTGACTTAAGTCATCAGTGAAAGTTAGCCATTCAGCAATGGTGACTTATTCATCTATCACCAGCACCTTACATGATACCTGTCTCTAACAGGTAGGTATTCAATAAAGGTGGAGCTGATTGAAGAGCAGGTGAGGCAAGGAGTTTGGGGAAACTGAAAATAACTATCTAGGTCTGAGTATGTATTGTACTTAATGGGCTTCTCTGGTGGCTCAGGTGGTAAAGAATTTGCCTTCAGTATGAGCGACTCAGATTTGATCCCTGAGTTGGGAATATCCCCTGAAGAAGAAAATAGCAGCCCACTTCAGTATTCTTGCCTGGAGAATTCCATGGACAGTATAGTCCATGGGGTCACAAAGAGTTGGACATGACTGAACAACTAACATTTTCACTGTAGAGGGAGAAGTTTGGAAATGGATTTGCAAATACGCTGGGGGCTATAAAACAGCCTCCTCTACCAAACAAATGTATTTATATTTGAAGACAATGAGATTTCAAAGAGGAGACCATATCTAACTTACTTTTATAAAGTCTACTTTAATTTCTTATGCCTCATCTTGCTAACAGGCCTGATAGGGCTTCTCCCAACCTCTTACTTAAGCACCAACATGATGAAAAAAACAAATGGTACCTTAATAGACAGAAAACCTATTTGTAAGAATCTACAAGAAATCTTTACCTATATGTGAAGCTGGACTGAGAAAAGTGATTAGTGGCCTAACCGTAGGTAACTTCTATGACAAAAATGCAGACCAGAGCCATCAAAAAAGGTAGGAAAGCACTATATCTCTCTTATTATACCTTGCTTCTTATTCAGAGATCCAAAATGTGTGCTAAGAACAAAGCAAAACCAACATCCAAAGGAGTTATCCCTGTGCTCTGTGACAATTGTGTGTAGATAAAAGTATTATGTCCATGTCTCTCTTTTCCTCCTCTTCAAGACCATTGTTTTATATATTTTTCAGAGCTGGCAACAAGAAACTTTTTCCCTACTGTTTATGGACTGCTCACAATAAAACACTTATACACCAGACTATGTTGTCTATCTCAGCATATGAAAAAGACCGTAAATTGTGCAGGTGACATTTCAGACCATGATCAATACAAGTAAACATTATTAATGTAAGAAAATTTTAACATAAAGATCTAGAATAAAAAAAAGTGTACACGCAATTGATCTCTGGATGGGAGATGACATACTAAGAATTTAATTCTAAAAGGAAAGGACTCTATTAAAAAACAAAAAAAAACTTGGATGCTTCTCCTTGCTCCCAAGCAGCTAGCTTGCTATTCCAGAGCACATATGACAGTCATATCAAGACAGAGCATGTTTGTCTATATTCCATAAAGATTGCAACTGTGTATTTCTGGTCTCTACCTACTGCCTGTCACACATTAGGTATGAATAAATATTTCTTCTATGATTTTTTTTCTAAAATCATAAAGATAGAAAAGGAACTTTCAACAAAAATACACTTGCAAGAATAATGTATTTATAATGTCCAGATTCTTCAAACATCTGAATTAATAAAACATTTCTCAATGCTTATTCTCCCTTCCAATAAAACCAGTAATATTAAAACTAGATAATACAAATTTTGCCTATCAAATTGACAAGTTGATGTACCTTGTTTCACAGGATGGTGGTGTGAAGGTAGATTTATCACAATCTTGCTAGAATAATTATACAGAGACAAAGCAGGAGAGGTACCATCACAATTTGAAAACAAATGTAGACATGGCACCGAACAACACCCAGTTGTGTTCTTTATAGCCCTGTAGATCACAATGTACTCCAAGTAAACCACATACAGGAAATAAGGAAAACTACAAAAATGCATATTCAAGAGTGAAATCAAATAAGATGACTTTTAATAATCCAGCCACATACCCCAAACATTAGTTATGTCATTATTCATGTTCTCTATGCAGGAAATTATGTAAACTATACTTCCTACTTGCTGATATTCCAGACTTACTACTCTCCTTATTCTTAGATATGCATTATTCTGATCATTTTCACTAAGGCCTGGGGTGCAACCCAGGGAGTAGATGTATTTTGCTAATGTATGCACTATGTATGTCCACATATTGTATTAACAGAGACATTCAAGACACAATCATGTTTTATTCTGTATATGCTTTTATTATACTTTTATTTTCTAAATTTTGAACTAAAAGTCAAAACAGATGTTTACTTTTATTTTGTATTATGTGTATTCTTATGACTGTATTATCTCATTAAACATATATAAAGTCAAAGTGCAAGCCACTCAGTTGTATCCGACTCTTTGCGACCCCATGGGCTGTATAGTCCCTGGAATTCTCCAGGCCAGAATACTGGAGTGGGTAGCCTATCCCTTCTGCAGTAGATCTTCCTGACCCAGGAACTGAACTGGGGTCTCCTGCACTGCAGTCAGATTTTTACAAACTGAGCTATAAACAGTATATAAATGTATATAAACATTTTTAATGGTGATGGTAAGTCTGTTTATTATTACATGAACATTATTATTCATTTATGTTATTCATACTCATTATTCATATATGTTCATTATTAAATATCTGTTCATCTAAGTAGGTTTCTGCTACATATGTTTCTAGGATCAAGTTATCTTTTTATTCTAAAATTTGCTAAAACTTTCATTTAAAAAACAGATGTTTGGCTTTTATTAAGTACTTTTGATATCTTTCCAGAAGATCATTTTTTTAATATGTCTGAATTAACATTTTCTAAAGTTAATCATTCCTTATTTTCCTGTAATAAATCCTACTTGATCAGGGTGTTTTACTATTTCAATAAACTGCCAATTTTGATTTGGTAATATTTTTATCTAATGTTTTATATATATGTTCATGAGAATTTTGTAGAGAGACAGATTAGATAAACAGACAAATAGATACACATAATATCTGCACACCTTTGTCTGATTTTACTAGTATTGGAGCCTCATATTGTCTTTTTCGAAACTTTCCTTTTTTTCCTATGGTCTGGGACTGTTTGAAAAAACAGAAAAGTGGAAAAGGGAGTTACTGCTAATGGGCACAAGGTTTCTTTTGAGGATGATGAAATGTTCTAAAATTAGATTATGGAGATGTTTGCACAACTGTGTAAATATCAAATCCATGGAACTATACTCTCCAAGTATGTAGACTTTATGGTATGTAAATTATTTCTCAATAAAGCTGTTCAAAAGAGTATTATTTCTTAAAGATTTAATAGACTCTATACAAATGCTTTTTCTAGCAATTTTCCTATCAAATCTTCAAATTTATTTGTATAGAATTTCGCCTAATATTTCACGTTTTGTTTATCTATAGTCATGTTTTCTATGTCTTTACTAACATCAATACTGTCTCCTTTCTTTGTCTCTATTCAAAAAAGAATTTCTTTAGTAACTTTTTCAAGTAAATTTTTTTTCAAGTCCATTTTAAGTGAGTTTATATTTCACTAAGTTTTTCCTTATAATCTCTTAATTTTTAACAGATGTCAGATTATTCTCTTTTACTTTTCATAGCTTCTTGGCTAAATCTGTGTGTATAGAAAAAAAAATAAAAAGAAATCGATTAAAACTAAAAGTAGGCTGCCTTATTGGTGATTTTAATTTTTACCCTCAGGTTTTCTATATTTCTGGTGTTATCTACAGTCAGCATATATCACTGTTAAAATAAAAAAAGAACCACTATTTAAAAAAACCACATTTATATAAAAATAATGAAGTTTTTCTTTTAGGTTGAAGAATTAACAGTGGGACACTGAAAGCATTTGTGACATGGTTGTTTGGATGAACCTGTGTTCAAATCAAAATCTATTTTTTGTTATCAAACAATACATGTAAATTGTTTCCTCTTGCTGTCCTTGTTTGAACAATGATTATGAGAAAAATCTTAATTTTAGTCTTTTCTTCTCATTTGCATTGATATATATTAATAATATATAAATTATGTGTCTTTTATCTTTTAAAATCAGATAAGATCTATGAAAAAGATTTCTAAAAGTTTTGTTAGAACCACATTTTCCTCTGAGAAAGCATCAGTCATATTGTCAAAGTGAAAGTGAAAGTCTTTCAGTCTGGTCCAACTCTTTGTGACCCCATGGACTATGCAATCCATGAAATTCTCCACACCAGAATACTGGAGTGGGTATCCATTCCCTTCTCCAGGGGATCTTTCCAACCCAGGGATCGAACCCAGGTCTCTCGCATTGCACGTGCATTCTTTACTAACTGAACTATCAGGGTCTTTACTAACTGAGCTGTCAGGGAAGCCCAAAGTGAAAGTGAAATGGAATTCTCCAGGCAAGAATACTGGAGTGGGTAGCCATTCCCTTCTCTAGTAGATCTTCCCAACTCAGGGATCAAACCTGGTTCTCCTGCATTGCAGGTGGATCTTTTACCATCTGAGCCACCAGGAAAGCCCCCCATATTGTCAAACACCATCATTTTAAGTGTGAGCTCATTCAACGTAAGGGATGAGGTTTGTATGTGTTGGAGAAATGTCAAAAGTTAATTGAATTCCTGTGAAGTTTCAAGAGAAGGCAGGACTCAAATAGATTTCTCCTTTTTTTTTTCTTAATAAAGGTAAATAAATCAGGATATTGCAAAGGCAGATCATTCAAGATTCTGGGAAGTTGTCAGATAATAAAGAAAAATTTTTCTTAAGATTAGTGGTTCTTGTTTGAGTGCATGCAATTTATCTGTCAGATGGTTCATTCTCTGTTCTTTCAACTTGGATGTATTTTCGATACCTCCCTTCTTGGATCCCATGTTGTATGAAACGCATGAGTTGGGTGTGGCTTGAGGATGCACTATTTTGGGACATAATTATGCAGTTTTATTCAAATTCAAAAGTGTGTGCATGTATGTGTGTGTCTGTATATATTTGTATCATAAATGTCCACATACCAAAAGGGCTGCTTCCAAATAGTCAACTCAAACCAAAACAGTCCTGCCTTCATAGTAGCAATATTAAAATAAGAGTTGGGGTGACTGACCCAATCATCAAGGTGAGAAGTGAGGAGGACGGAATGAGTTCACTGACACAAGTGGCAGAACAGACGTCAGTCTGGAGACAGGGTAAAACTGACAGGCTTGATAACAGGTTAGAAATCAAATCGGATATGATGGGCCAGAGATTAAAGGCAATGATGTCTAACAGGTGTCTGTCTTAGAAAAATTATATGAAGGTCATATTTATTTATATTGAACATATCAATGCAGAAATAAATGGTAGACATAAAAGATCAGTTCAGTAATTTTTTAGTTTATATTGTCTATCGTGTGTACGGGTTGAGGTGCTCAGTAGGTATCTGGAGACCAAGTCTGGAGATCAGGAGAGTATTATAGGCTGGAAATACTAACAAGGTCCAATTAAAATGCAGTCATTATGAAGCTGTGGGGTAGGTTAGCTCAGTCATGGGGAATGAATAGACTGAAAAGAAATTCCAGGACAGAATCTTGGAAAACAAAAGCCTCTGAAGCAGACACAGATGTTTCAAAGTAGAAAGAACAGAAACATTGCAGTAGAGACCAAGAACATATCAGTGATGAGTGAGTCATTAGCTGTATTCAGTGCTTTAAAGAGGCAAAGTTATTTAAACACTAAAAACTATGTTTTGGACTTAGAAATCCTAGAAAACACAGTGAAATATTAAAAGAAATCTGTGGTGGATGTGAGTCCAAAATGGAGAGATGAGTGAGTTTGGGAATCTTATATAAATGAAAGAAAATGATTTCAAAGTGTTTGGCTCTCAACTCAAAAGCCTTTACAACTCATACTTCTGAAATGAAAAACACTGATACCATTGGTAAACCTGAACTTTTCCACTGGTTTACTCTTACACATTTTTTCCATTTACCATTCACTTACAAAAGTAACTTAGGTTTTCTTAATTATGTTCATGCTCTTTAAATGTGAACACTACTCTTCAACTTTACACAATTAGACTATAAAAAGTCCCAGTGAATCCTTCATGAATATTTTCTTTCACACTTTTTTACTTTTTTGTCCCTGTCAATCTTTCTTTGGTGTCGTCTTTCTGAGACCACATATATATTCTTAAGGTCAGAGACTATTACTTATTTCTCTTGGTATTATGGCACTAAGTTTAGTGCCTCTATTTCAATATATGTGTGTTTGATGGGTATTTTTCTCTTCCCTTGGTCTTCAAACCTCTCAACTCAAGATTCCAGAGAAAGTCTGTGGGCTACTAGTTGCTCACATTACTCAAAGTTGAAAAAAAAAAAAAAAAGATTCCACGTGAAGTTTGGGAATTGCTATATATTATTTTCTTTCATGGAAATTCTAAATATGCATTAGCATAGAGGAATCTCTGGAAAGTTCTCAATCATTTAAATTTTAAATTAATGAATATTAGTATGTTACAGTACTATTTAGAAAATGATAAACTTTCGAACACCTAAAAATTACTTTTAATTTGTCCTTCAGAGAAAGTCTCCAGATATTAACTTGAATTTACTCTTGCTTACCAACTGTCTACATTTTGAATTAATTTTGCGTTTCCATAGAGGGTTTCATAGTTCCCGTTGTTTTGGTTTGTTCTTCTCACATTATTCTCACACATGCAGTGTATATTGTTACACCTTCTACCTCCTACTGTTACTCATATCAAACGAGTTTAACATCTAGACTTCATCTCAAGATTCCTTATGCTTCACCGCAGTGAAGAAATTTTCATGCTCTGCCATGCCAAATCTAAATCAAAATCTAAATAGCTTGCTTTATTCATGTCTTTACACTATGCCTTTTTGTTAGCCTTCTAGCCCGTCCTGCTGAAGGTGTATTCCTAAGTGCAAGTCAGATATGGCCGTTGTCTGGTCTTGCCAAGTAAATGACTTTGGACAAACTTCTTGGTTGGTAAACACCTCAAGTTTTCTTTTATTTATATCATTATTTTTCTTTGAAGTTTTGTGCTTAACCTGACCAGTTTTGACTTTTAGGAGTTTATGAAGGTTTCTGAAAATCTAATTTTTAATTTTTTATAAAGCCATTTGAGTCTATGGGTGATTATCATAGCAATAACAGAAAATCTTAATCTACCACATATTGGCTGTGATGTGACCTTCAATCCTTTAAACTTCTGATTCACAATAAAAAATTTATTTGTTTTAGAATGAAAATAATTCTATAATCAATGTTCAGTTTATTTTTCTGTATTTATTTAATACCAGGTCTTGGGATCATAAAGATGACTATAACAAATAACACAAAATCTAAAAAGTAATTCCAGTATCACTTTCTGGACATACTGTGTTCACTATTATGGGGAAAATCTCACTCTAATATCTGTAAGAATATCAATAACTTGATTATATTTGGTTTATCTTAAACAAACAAGAAGGGCAGGCATGTCTCTCTTTCCTCTCTTACTGATTCAAATATTGCCAATATTTGCTGTTTATGCCACTATCACCTAGAGCCAGACATCTTGGAGTGAGAAGTCAAGTGGGCTTTAGAAAGCATCACTACAAACAAGGCTAGTGGAGGTGATGGAATTCCAGTTGAGCTATTTCAAATCCTAAAAGATGATGCTGTGAAAGTGCTGCACTCAATATGCCAGCAAATTTGGAAAACTCAGCAGTGGCTACAGAACTGGAAAAGGTCAGTTTTCAGTTTCCCATTTCAAAGAAGGGCAATGCCAAAGAATTTTCAAACTATTGCATAATTGCACTCATTTCAAATGCTAGCAAAGAAATGCTCAAAATTCTTCAAGCTAGGCCTCAACAATATGTGAACCACGAACTTCCAAGAAAGGCAGAGGAACCAGATAGCAAATTGGACATCTGTTGGATCATAGAAAAAACAAGAGAATTCCAGAAAACACCGGGTTCTGCTTCATTGACTATGCCAAAGCCTTTGAATGTGTGAATCACAACAAACTGGCAAATTTCATACAGAACCACCTAACCTGCCTCATCTGAAACCTGTATGAATGTCAAGAAGCAACAGATAGAACCAGATATGGAAAAACAGACTGGTTCCAAATTGGGAAAGGAATACAAGAAGGCTGATATATTGTCACCCTGCTTATTTAACTTACATGCAGAGTACATCATGTGAAATGCTGGGTTGAATGGAATACAAGCTGGAATCAAGATTGCTGGGAGAAATATCAATAATCTCAGATATGCAGATGATACCACCTAAATGGCAGAAAGCAAAGAGGGAACTGAAAAGAGCTTCTTGATGAAGGTGAAAGAAGAGAAGTGAAAAAGCTGGCTTAAAATTCAACATTCAAGAAACTAAGATCACGGCATCCAAACCTATCACTTCATGGTAGATAGATGGGGTTGGATAAAGTGACAAATTTTATTTTCTTGGGCTCCAAAATTACTGAAGATGGTGACTGCAGCTATGACATTAAAAGATGCTTGCTCCTTTTGTCAAAAAGAGCTATCACAAACCTAGACAGCATATTAAAAAGCACAGACCTTACTTTGCCAACAAATGTCCATATAGCCAAAGCTATTGTGTTTCCAGTAGCCAAGTATGGATGTAAGATTTGGACCAGAAAGAAGGCTGAGCACCAAATTACAGATGCTGTTGAACTGTGGTTTTGGAGATGACTCTTGGACTGAAAGAAGATCACACCAGTCAATTCTAAAGGAAATCTACCCTGAATGTTCATTGGAAGGACTGGTCCTGAAGCTGAAGTTCCAATACTTTGGCCACCTGATGCAAAGAGCTGACTCATTAGAAGAGACCCTGATTCTGGGAAAGATTGAAGGAAAGAGGAGAATGGGATGACAGAGAATGAGATGGTTCGATGCCATCACCAACTCAATGGACATGAGCTTGGGAAAGCTCTGAGAGATGGTAAAGGACAGTGAGGCCTGGCATGCTGCAGTCCAGGGGGTTGCAAGGAATCAGACACGGCTGAGTGACTGAGCAACAGCAATGCCATTATTGTTGTTGATAATATTGATTTTTAACTCACAGTGAAAGTCACTCAGTCATGTCTGACTCTTTGCAACCCCATGGACTATACAGTCCATGGAATTCTCTTGGCCAGAATACTGGAGTGGATAGCCTTTCCCTTTTCCAGGGAATCTTCCCAACCCAGGGATCAAATCCAGGTCTCCTGCATTGCAGAGGGATTCTTTACCAGCTAAGTCACAAGGGAAGCCCAAGAATACTGGAGTGGATAGCCTATCCCTTCTCCAGCACATCTTCCTGGTACTTACTGATATTTTATAAGTGCCAGAAAGCAAGTTGCTTTTATATAAAATGAAATTCATAAGTCTTAAGTGTATATTTAACAAATACATATTTGTATCTTAACTTATTATTACCATATATATAACATACAGTATTATTATTATTATTACTAAATATCCTAAATTTCCAGTCAACATATAGATCCCAAACAAGCCTTAACAATTCCATTTATAGGTTTTATATAAATAGTATTGCATCTGCCTTTCGTACACGCCATTAGACATATGTATTTTTACTCTTTGCCTTAGGACCCTGACAAAAGAGGTCCATTTATACATCCAGTTATTTCTGTAATTTGGTAAAATTGATTTATATTCTGTTTCTGGTTCCATATATGACATAAACTATATAAATACTATTAATTACTTATTAGAATGACAAAAGTGTTGTCAGAGCATACATACTGAGAAGAGATAATGTATCTCCTGGGGGCTGAAGAATTTGGTCCTTTAAATAGTTTAATAAGTAGTGACAGATTGAATACCTGGGTAATAATGCTTACTTCTTACTGAGAATGTATAAAAAGACTGGTGAGAGTCTTATGTATTTATTTTTTAATAATAATTCTATTATTGAAATGAAATAATTTATAAATCTGACTCTTTGTGACCCCATAGACTGTAGCTCACCAGACTTTTCTGTCCATGGAATTCTCCAGGCAAAAATACTGGAGTGGGTAGCAATTCTCTTCTCTAGGAAATCTTTGCCACCCAGGGATTAATCCCAGGTCTTCTGCACTGCAGTCAGATTCTTCATCATCTAAGCTACCATGGAAGCTCCATAAATGGATACAGACATACACAAATAACATGTAAATAATATCAATGGGCTGAAACTAACTATAGGCAGAGGTAAGAAATATCACAACCTCTAGACTTAAAATGAAAACTTTGAAAGTAAAACCAATTTCCTTTCTTTGAAGAACAGATAAGGAACAAGGAGAAACACTAGGGATCCTTGCACTATAGCTGTCTGTGTTATTTTCTGTTACAGAAAAACA
The DNA here is from genome assembly GCA_007570785.1 of Antilocapra americana. Taxonomy (NCBI): domain Eukaryota; kingdom Metazoa; phylum Chordata; class Mammalia; order Artiodactyla; family Antilocapridae; genus Antilocapra; species Antilocapra americana. The sequence continues at coordinate 2,605,050 of ML663566.1, forward strand.
GCTATATCAGCCATCAAGAGCAAGACATATAAAAAGGAATATTTCTTTTGATAAAAGAAACCTGCCCCTTCTCACTCGCTATCATCCTGCTTTAGCAAAGGAAAATTTTAATCATTTAAAATCAGAAAAACAAACTGAGAAAAAAGGCAAACTGAGGATATAGGATGAGAAAATATTTTCTTCTGTAACAGATTTTATTTTCTCTTTACCTGTTAATGGGAAACATTATTTTTATCGTGTGGGAGTGGGTACTGTCTGTTCACATTTGTTGAATATCCCACCTCTGTATATACTAGTGAGTGATGGTAATAGTGGCCCACACACATAAAGTCATTTCAATGCTAGAAAGTGGCCTCAGACATAGTGAAAAATATAAATAAACTCTAAATTGATTTGGATTTGGTTCAAGGTCTCTGAACAGAGCTGAACTGTGTCTTAAAACCCACAGAGAAAACAGCTTGTGAAGAGGTGGATTCCGATTGGATTTGCTTGAATGAGAATTATTAATTTAGGTCAGAGAGAACATTTTTAGACAGAGCTTCCTCAAGAAATAAATATCATTCATAACCTACATTGTCAGAAAAATAAAGGTTTTCTATCTCTGTTAGCATGATAAAATAAGTAACTCAACCACACAGAAATGAGCTGCAGTAGAGTAGTTCTACTTTCATGTCCTATTTTTTTTTTTTTTTTTTACTGACCTGACATTCTGAGTGGAAAAAGAAGAGTAATACTCATATTGTATTATGGGGATGATTCAATAAAGTCCATAGTTTTGCAAAGTCCCTATGAGTAACCAGATGCTTCTCTGGTGGCTCAGACGGTAAAGAATATGCCTGCAATGCAGGAGATCTGGGTTCAATCCCTGGATTGGGAATATCCCTTGGAGAAGGAAATGGCAACCCACTCCAATGTTCTTGCCTGGAGAATTCCATGGACAGAGGAGCCTAGCGGGTTATAGTCCATGGGGTCACAAAAAGTCAGACACAACTGAGTGACTAACGCTGTGATTAACTAGTTCATTTATTTTAACATTTGGTAATGCAGTTTTTCTTTTTATTACTTTGAAAATGACAGCATTAATATTTTATATATAGTACAAAAAAAGTGTGGGCATTACTATAATGATGACCATTGGAAATAGCTTAGTAACTTTTTATTTTATTTTATTTATTTATTTATTTTATTGGTTTTGCCATACAATGACATGATATCGCCATGGGTGTACATATGTTCCCCCTCCAGAACCCCCCTCCCTCCCGACTCCCTCCCCCAGGGAAATCTCGGTGCATCAGCCCCGAGCAACAATCCTGGGCTGGCGATTGATTTCACATATGATACTTAACATGTTTTAATGCTATTCTCCCAAATCATCCCAGCCCTGCCCTCATCCACAGAGTCCACAAGTCTGTTCTATACGTCTGTGTTCCTTTTGCTGTCTCGCATGCTGGGTTCTCGTTACCATCTTTCTAAATTCCATATATATGCGTTAGTATACTGTATTGTTGTTTTTCCTTATGGCTTACTTCACTCTGGATAATGGGCTCCAGTTCCGTCCACCTGAGTAGAACTGATTCAAATGAATTTTTGTTAAATGCTGAGTAATATTCCATTGTGTATATGTACCACAGCTTTCTTATCCATTCGTCAGTTGATGGGCATCTAGGTTGCTTCCATGTCCTGGCTATTGTAAACAATGCAGCGATGAACACTGGGGTACACGTGGCTCTTTCAATTCTGGTTTCCTCGGTGTATATGCCCAGCAGTGGGATTGCTGGGTCAAACGGCAGGTCTATTTGCAGTATTTTAAGGAATCTCCACACTGTTTTCCATAATGGCTGTACTAGTTTGCATTCCCACCAACAGTGTAAGAGGGTTCCCTTTTCTCCACATCCTCTCCAGCATTTATTGCTTGCAGATTTTCGGATTGCAGCCATTCTGACTGGTGTAAAGTGGTACCTCATTGTGGATTTGATTTGCATTTCTCTGATAATGAGTGATGTTGAGCATCTTTTCATGTGTTTGTTAGCCATTTTTATGTCTTCTTTGGAGAAATGTCTGTTGAGTTCTTTGGCCCACTTTTTGATTGGGTCATTTATTTTTCTAGAATGGAGCTGCAGGAGTTGTTTGTATATTTTTGAGATTAATTGCTTAGTATCTTTTTAAAATGCTTATCTCTAAATTTCAGTTAGTATAGTCTGTCAATAACAGATTCCTTATGATGCAATACACAATAAATAACACTAAAGAATAAGAATTCCTAAAATGTCATAGAGAGACTAAGGTGTTTAGACTACACCACATGAAATAGAAAAGACCAGCAAAGGAAGGAAGGTTTTAAAGTTTACATACATATTTTTAAAAGAAAGCTGTGACTGGCAAATGTTTCCAGAGAAGAGTTTGCATATATTTTCCTTAGAATGTGGTAAATCTTATGCATAAGTATTTCTAAATATTGTAATTATTAATTTAAGAACTTTCTGTGTTAAATTTAAAAACACAGGAGAGGAATGTTTAAAGGTTTTCTTTCATGGCAGTCATTAAAATAAAATATATTATTTGTTTGACATAGGTTATACATATTCTGCATATTATACATAGTATAAGACTTTACATATGAAATTACATATATTTAAATGATTTATATATATTAAATATAGAGGAATTCACCTATATGCAAGACCATTCAAGTCGCTTTTATAACTTTGACTCTATAGGTCATAATTGTTGTACTTATCATTAACATTCAATTTTCTTCAAAAATTAATTTAAAGCCTTAGTTTATTCTATTCTATGTACTTTACCTGAATCTGAATTCACCTTTTTGGGGGCTTTTTTTTTTTTTTTACTTAAAAGTATTTCATATACCCCATAAAGAATTATGAATAGAAGAAAAAGATTCTTCAGAGGGAGTTCTATGCCCTTTAGCCTGGAGGCAGGTTTAAATGCTAAACTACTATATTGATTATAGAGAAGAATAGCTGCTCAAAGGTTGGCTGTCTAGGACTACCCTATCAGAGCATGATTAATTTATCCAGGTTAAGGTTGGCAAGTTCACAATGAGTAAGAACAGAATTCGTTTAAAATTCTATTTTATTCCTGGCAACTCATTTTGAATTTTTCTCTCAATATCAGTGAGTCACTGAAAAAGATTTCCTTCCTTCCACATACGCCTCTCTTGACTAAGACTGCTGAGAATAAACAGATAAAAATACCTCAGGCATTGGCATACACTTAAGGACTTTTCACCAGGTCGTTTTCCAAATAGAAAATGTTGAGTAATGTCATTCAAATATAAAGTCTCTCCTTAAATTTCTCTCTCTAGCACTTGAGCAAATACACTCTTTGACTGATTCTACTTTATTATTTTAGTTCATCTTTCTCTCTTTTTCCATTAAGAAAGCACAACTTGTTTCACTCATTAACATTTCCCTTCCAATCTAAATGATCTCTTACCTTCTCATCAGAAAACACAAACGTCTATTTATTTCTCCCTATATGTATATATGAGGTGTCCCTGATGGCTCAAAGAATCCACCTGCCAATGCAGGAGACACAGATTTGATCCCTGGGTTGAGACGATTTCCTGGACAAGGAAATGGCAACCCACTGCAGTATTCTTGCTTGGGAAATCCCATGGACAGAGGAGCCTGGTCGGCTATAGTCTATGGGGCTGCAAAAGAATCAGACATGACTTAGCAACTAAACAACAATAACAATATGTATGTATACCCAGAATCATCATACTAAATTATCTTTTAAAATGAGAAACTTCTAGACTCTCAATGAAAAATGCTTTTTAAATATAATTCCTCCCTCCATTCACATAAATAAAGAAACCTCATGTTCAGATGCTGTAATCCTAAATCAAACTTTGAAAAACAAAAAAAACCTCTGAACAATAAAGAAACAAAACTCCTGTTTCAAGTGAGTAATTTTTAGCCCCAACAATTAATGCAATCTTCCCCACAAAACCTCATTAAATGACAACAAAAGAATTAAAAAGTTAATTCTGCTTCAGTAGTAGTAGAATATACAATTTTGTGAGATACCATTTCAACAGAACCGAAATGGAGGAGGACCAAGTAATCCTGTGTTTGTTATTCAACACATGAGCTTGGAAAAAAACAACCAAGCAAACCCCAGTTGGAATGTAAGAACAGATGAAAGCTGAGGGGGGAAAAAAAAAGAAGATACAATGAACAATAAAGCCCAAATCTTCTCATGTGAGATGCTGTCATGTAGAAATTTCATGCTGTTCCATTCTGGCAGAACAGTAAATTTAAATGTTCCTTGAGCAGTGTTAAGCTTCTTGTGAGACAATCCTATAAATGGGTCTTTTTAGTCATAAAAATGTTAAGAAAACATGCTTTTATGAAATGTCAATGTGTTTCCAAAGAGTTCCTGTGGTTCTGGAATGAGGCTATAGAAATTCAGTTCATTCCTGAAGTTTTAGCTAGTTCCTTTCAATACCTGTTTATCCTTTAACACCACAACCAGGACAGAAAGTTATGAAAATATTAAGCAACTCTACAAAGGGAACCTAGTTTTATGGAAAAGAAGTAAACTAAACACAATTTTCTCCCAACTCCTGTTGGGCATAATTGGCGTTGACATTAGTATGGTTAACTAATTTTGATAAAATCTCTACTTCTTCAGTGCTTGTTTACTACATCAAGGGTACTTCTGTTTGGATCCAAGATGGGATAGAGGTCCAAGAGAGTGACACAGGAAGACTGTGGACTCACCTCTTCCCACTAACACAGAGAAGCTGAAGAAGACCTGAAGGGTGACTAAATAGCTACTGCATGTTTAAAAACCATATAGAAATGAACAGAGAAGACAGAGACACAGTATACACAGGAATACCACCCCCACGGGGTGACCCTGCAGAGGGATATTGTTGAGGGCTTAAGACAGACTGATGTGCCCTGGGACAGGGTGAAAAAAACAACAGTTTGAGGGCATATAGATTAGGCAGGAAGAATGCCTTCACACAATGTTGCTATTTCAAGACCAGGAGAGATGGCCGTCACAAGTCAAACAAACTGAGGAGACAGAGAAATATGTTCTAAGCAAAAAAATAAAATAAGATTTCAGAAAAATTCTAATATAATAGAAATAAGTAATTTTTTTAGATAAGTAATTTACACGATAATAAGAGTTCAAAGGAATGGTCACAAGGCTGATTCTTAAATTCAGGGGTTAATGGACAAACTCAGAACTCCAATAAAGACTTAGAACATATAAGAGAGTCCCAAGATTGAATCATGATGAAACAGACAATCTGAATAGACTGATCGCTAGTCATGAAACCCCCTTGTGGCTCAGACAGTAAAGCGTTTGCCTGCAATGCAGGAGACCCAGGTTCGATCCCTGCATTGGGAAGATCCCCTGGAGAAGGAAATGGCAACCTACTCCAGTAATCTTACCTGGAAAATCCCATTGATGGAGGAGCCGGCAGGTACAGTCCACGGGGTTGCAAAGAGTCGGACACGACTGAGTAACTTCACTTTAGTAATGAAACTGAAAGTGAAAGAAAGTGAAGGCGATGGCCACTCAGTCGTGACTCACTCTTTGGGACCCCATGGACTGTACAGTCCATGGAATTCTCCAGGCCAGAATACTGGAGTGGGTAGCCTTTCTCTTCTCCAGGGGATCTTTCCAACACAGGGATAGAAACCAAGGTCTCAAGCATTGTAGGTGGATTCTTTACCAGCTGAGCCACAAGGGAAGGCCAAGAATACTGGGGTGGTTAGCCTATCCCTTCTCCAGGGGATCTTCCTGACCTAGGAGTTGAACCAGGGTCTCCTGCATTGCCGGTGGATTCTTTATCAACTGAGCTATGAGGGAAGCCACTGAATCAGTTGTCAAAAAATCCCAATATGCAGGAGTCTAGCCACTTTCTCTGGTTCCACCAAATAGGTAAAGAAGAGACAATGTCTATCCTTCTCAAATTATTTCAAAAATGAAGAGAGGGAACATTTCCAAAGTCCGTTTTAGAGGACAGAATTACCCTGATATCAAAATCAGACAAGGAAATAATTTTTGAAAAAAAAGGCCAGTACCACTGATGAACATAGACACGTGGTATAGTAGTGTTGCTGCCGTGTCCGATTCTTTGCGACCCCGTGGACTGTAGCCCGCCAGTATCCTCTGTCAATGGAATTCTCCAGGCAGGAATACTGGAGTGGGTTGCCATTCCCTTCTCCCGGAAATCCTCCTGACCCAGGGATCAAACCTCGGTCTCCTGTATTACAGGGAGATTCTTTACCATCTAAGCCACCAGGGAACATAGATGAAAAAATTCTCAAATATTAGCAAAGCAAATTGAATAGTACATTAAAAGGATGATACAACATGGTCATGTGGGATTCACTCTAGGAATGTAAAGATAAAACATTTGTAAACATTTGTGTACCTAACATAGGAGCACCTAAATATATAAAGCAAATATTACCAAAAATAGAGACAAACGGCAATACAAAAAGAATAGGGGACTTCACTACCTCACTTACATCAATACACAGACCATCCAGACAGAAGATCAATATGGAAAACTGCCCTTAAATGACACATTAGACCAGATATAAACACACTGGTCCATGAAAAAGCAGCAGAATATATATTAACTTCAAGTACACATGGAATATTCTTCAGGATGATATACTAAATTAATAAAATGAAGGATAAAAATCTTAGAATCATCTCATTAGATGTAGAAAAAGCATTCGAAAAATTTAACAGCCATTTATAATAAAAATTCTCAACAAAGTGGGCACAGAAAAAACATAATAAAGGACACATATGACAAGTCTACATCTAAGATCATCTGTATGTGTGCCTGTGAAGTTGCATCAGTTGTGTCCCACTCTTTGTGACTCTATGGACTGTAGCCTTCCAGTCTCCTCTGTCCATTGGATTCTCCAGGCAAGAATACTGCTGTGGGATGCCATACCCTCTTCCATGGGATTCTCCTGACTCAGGAAATGAGCCCGCATCTGTATTTCTCCTGCAACGGCAGGCAGGTTCTTTACCATTATTGCCACCAGGGAATCGCAGTTAAAACCATAGTCAGAGGTGAAAAGCTAAAGGCTTTTCCTCTAAGTTTGGGAACAAGACAAGGATGCTCACTCTCACCACTGTTACTAACATAGTATTGGAAGCCCCAGCCTCAGAAATCAGGCAAGAAAAAAGGCATCCAGTTTGGAAAGGAAGGAGGAAAACTGTCACTATTTGCAGATGACATTATATATATATATATATATATAATTCCAAATATTCCAAAAAAACTATTATAATTAAATAGCCTCTTGATGAGGGGGGAAAGGAGAGAGTGAAAAAGCTAGCTTGAAACTCAACATTCAAAAAACTATAATTATGGCATCTAGTCCCATTACTGCATGGCAAATAGAAGGGGGAATAGTGGAAGCAGTGACAGACTTTCTTTTCTTGGGCTCCAAAATTACTGCAGATGGTGACTGTAACCATGAAATAAAAGACGCTTGCTCCTTAGAAGGAAAGTTATGACAAACCTAGACAATATGTTAAAAATAGAGACATCACTTTGCCAGCAAATGTCCATATAGTCAAAGCAATGGTTTTTCCAGTATTCATGTATGGATGTGAGAGTTGGACCATAAAGAAGGCTAAATGCTGAAGAACTGATGCTTGCGAATTGTGGTGCTAGAAAAGACTCTGAGAGTCCTGTGGACTGCAAGGATATCAAACCAGTCAATCCTAAAGAAAATTAGTTCTAAATATTCACTGGAAGAGTTGATTTTGAATCTGAAGCTCCAATATTTTGGCCACTTGATCCCAAGGGCTAACTCATTGGAAAAGACCCTGATGCTGGGAAAGATTCAAGACAAAAGGAGAAACAGGCAGTATAGGATGAGATGGTTGGATTGTATCACCATCTCAATGGACATGAATTTTTGAGCAAACTCAGGGAGATAATGGAGGACAAAAGATCCTGGCGGGCTACATTCCATGGGATCACAAAGAGTTGGACATGACTTAGTAACTGAACAACAATAAAAACAATGACCACATAGAAAATTACCGTCAATAATGTTGTAACAACTTTTATGGTAATGGATGGTAATTGGTTTTATTGAGAGAACCATATTCTAATATACAAAAATATCAATTCACTATGTTATATACCTGAAACTAACAAAATATTGTATGTTAATTACAACTTTAAAAAAGTACTTGTTTGCCATTTTAAAATTTCAATGTGGCAATCTAAATTTGAAAAAAAAACAGCAAAACAAAGCAGTATGCCCCAGCCACATAACAAAAGAACATATTTGGATATGCATACAGGAACTGATAACTCTAGTGCACATATGAGCTGCATTTTTATGCTGCAAAAGATAAACTGCAATCTGGTTGAAGGATAACACTACAAAGTGTGAAGACAATTTTAAAATATATGGAAGCTGTCTTAGAGAAGCATGTTTTTGGAATATATTAGAAAAGGCCACATTTAAATGATAATTTTTAGAATTTCTTAAGTGTTAAACAAACAAGCCATCACCGCCTAATACTAAGGTATACTGAGGTGTTCATGTAAATTTTTAACCTTTTCATGAGATTTAAAGGAGGCTGTACTGTCCAAGACAAACCTAGTTACAAGGCCATCCTATCTAACAGAAAACGTAAAGAAAGGACAATTTTAGCAGTTTTCTTTTACAGAACTAATAAGATACATTGGTAAAAGAGTTACTGAATCTAGGGCAAAATCATTTTTTACACACTCCAATATATTTGAAACATATATAGTAAAGAAATGGACTTTCAAAGCAATAATGTAATTTATAAAGGGCTGTTAAAGTACTTTCACCTTAAACATGTAACTTAATAGTCTCAATAGTTGCTGATGAAAGTAGCTTAGGATTTATTGTTCCCATGCTACACATGAAAGACCTAAGGAGAAAAAAGATTAAGTTCAAATGCTTGACCACACACTTTGTCACTGGGCAAGGCAGAACTAGAACAGTTTATACTGTATTCGGTATCACATCATACTATCTCTCCAAATACATTTTTATTAAAAAGCTTATCAATATGTATAAATAAATTAGCAATTAGCATAGGAAATATACATCTAAAACTCATCTGCTGTAGTCCACAGTACAGAAGTACAGATGGAGATTCTATAGGAAACGGGTAGCTTTTAAGACCATGCTAACATTGGTTTTCCTATTAGGAAGACCTGGAATTGGGTCTTCTTACTATCAAGAGTGGGCTGTGTGACCTATACCCATAGGTCATATAATAAATACTGAGAGTGAACATGTATTTAGGGTCAAGCACATTGTAAATGCTCAATAGTTGCTGATACTTATTAGCTACTATTATGTTGATACTTATTAGCCACTATTATTAGCTACTATTATGTATTAAGCCCTTGATTTTTTATCCTTTTTACTGAAATGTAACATACAAATTCTAGAATGTAAAATCCCCTTGAGGGAAATTAAAGACAAGCTAAAGAAATCAAGAGATACACATTGCTTATGAATTAGAACACTTGGCAGTATCAAGTCAGTTCTTGCTAAATTGACCTGAAGATATAATGCAATCCCAATAAAAATCAAGAGCAGATCTTTCTGCTAATTTTTGTTGTGAAAACTGAAACAAATTTATCAATAAATCTATCATTTATGAAATGCCAAGTACTAAGACTTGTGAAGATATTTTTAAGTAAATTTGTAAACATACACATCTGCTACAAAAATTTATTACAAAAGTAGCCAAAGTATTAATAGCACGTTTTTGGTAGATTAGAGAAGTAAATCAATGGAACAAAATAGACTGTAGAGACAAACTCAGAAATATTTAGTCATTTGATTTGAAGAAAATATGCCCAGGAATGAAGTGTGAAATAATGTATATCCAGTAAATTGTATTGTACCAATTAGATATCCTTATGGGAGATATAAAACAAAATGTGACCCCATTTACTTGATACAAAAATGAATTCTATTTGGATTTGTAGGCAGAAATGTGTATAACAAAGCAACTTTTAGAAAATAGCATAGGATAATATATTCATGAACTTAGAATGGGCAAAGATGTTCTTCAAAAGCAGTATCTATAAAACAAAAGTAGAATAGACTAGAATTCATTAAAATTAAGGACTTGTGTTCATTAAAAAATACCATTAAGATATAGTAACAATTCAACTTGTATCTAAAATAAGTATAAGGTAGAAAATTCAATAAAGCTGAGCAAAATGAATTTAACAAGGACAATACCAAAAGAGAATATTCAAATAACTACAGTATTAACTTTACATTCATGCAATAAATTGAAGATTTTGTTTCTCAAATTGTATCTTTATTCCATCTAAGTTTATGATCTTTAAATTTGTATTTTCCCTATATGTGGCACATAATATTTCAGACACACTGGAAAGTAATACATAGTTATAAAACCATCCATCATGCCCTTCCCTGACAAACACATAGTAACTCACAAAAGATTCACCACCTACATTTTTCTGTACCACCTAACATGTATTTCAGTGATTTTAAAAATATACTTGTGGATTTTTCTCATTTTTATACAATACTATAACCTTAGGATTTCTGTTTAGTACTCTATAAACTTTATAAATATGACTTTAAATAATACCATAATAATAAGCCATTTATAAATTTTCTTATATATTTGAAACATCATCTATTATTTACAATATGATGATCTAAAGGTTCTGCCATTATTTATGAGAATCTTTTTCCCCTCCCCGACTTGGTCAAAATCTACCAATGACTTATTTTTTATTTTTATTGAATACACCTTAAAATATCTATAGTTCTTTATAATTTTTAAAAGTTTCACACGTTTTCATTTAATCCCGTAATAAATCTTTTTAAAAATTTCCCTATCCCAAATTAGGGGTTTCCCTGATGTCCTATCTTTTTGCCTTTTCATACTGTTCATGGGGTTCTCAGGGCAAGAATACTGATGTGGTTTGCCACTCGCTTCTCCAGTGGACCACGTTTTGTCAGAACTCTCCACCATGACCCATCCATTTCGGGTGGCCCTACACAGCATGGCTCATAGTTTCATTGAGGTAGACAAGGCTGTGGTCCATGTAATTAGATTGGTTAGTTATCTGTGATTGTGGTTTGCATTCTGTCTGCGCTTTGATGGAGAAGGGTAAGAGGTTTATGGAAGTTTCCTGATGGGAGAGACTGACTGAGGAAGAAATTGGACTTTGTTCTGATGGGCGGGCCATGAGCTCATCTTGCACTTATCTTCTCCTGTGAAAACTCCAAAATTACAACTTGCCTTTGGGGTCTAAAAGATCCTGGACTTTCTCATTACAAACTTCCATATAGGATACTTCCAATGTAAAGGTGTGTGACTCATTTTGCTCCAGAGATCCTTTGAAATAAAGCACAGCAGAGCCTTGGGATGAGGCCTTCTTTACTCCGCATTGCCCATCATGGAGAGGGATTATCCTGAGCCTATCTGTCCATATGCAAAAATGCAAGCATTATATCCCTGAAAGGCTTTCTCAAGAATTCCATTCCTCAAGGCACTTGAAAACCACTTCTTGACCAGCATGAAGCAGGTCAAAGGCTAACAGAGTTTTGCCAAGAGAATGCACTGGTCAAAGCAAACACCCTCTTCCAACAGCACAAGAGAAGACTCTACACATGGACATCACCAGATGGTCAACACCAAAATCAGACTGATTATATTCTTTGCAGCCAAAGATGGAGAAGCTCTATACAGTCAGCAAAAACAAGACCAGGAGCAGACTGTGGCTCACATCATGAAGTCCTTATTGTCAAATTCAGACTTAAATTGAAGAAAGTAGGGAAAACCACTAGACCATTCAAGTATGACCTAAATCAAATGCCTTAATGATTATACAGCAGAAGTGACAAATAGATTCAAGGGATTAGATCTAATAGACAGAGTGCCTGAAGAACTATGGACAGAGGTTTATGACATTGTACAGGTGGCAGTGATCAAGACCACCCCCAAGAAAAAGAAATGCAAAAAGGCAAAATGGCTGTCTGAGGAGGCCTTACAAATAGCTATGAAAAGAAGAGAAGTGAAAGGCAAAGGAGAAAAGGAAAGATATACCCATTTGAATGCAGAGATCCAAAGAATAGCAAGGACAGGTAAGAAAGCCTTCCTCAGTGATCAGTGCAAAGAAATAGAGGAAAACAACAGAATGGGAAAGACTAGAGATCTATTCAAGAAAATTAGAGATACCAAGGGAACTTTTCATGCAAAGATGGGCACAATAAAGGATAGAAATGCTATGGACCTAAGAGAAGCAGAAGATATTAAGAAGAGGTGGCAAGAATACATAGAACTATACAAAAAAAGATCATAATGACGCAGATAACCACGGGGGTATGATCACTCGCCTAGAGCCAGACATCCTGGAATGAGACATCTATGGGCCTTAGGAAGCATCACTACGAACAAAGCTAGTGGAGGTGATGGAATTCCAGCTGAGCTATTTCAAATACTAAAAGATAATGCTGTTAAAGTGCTGCACTCAATATGCCAGAAATTTTGGAAAAATCAGCAGTAGCCACAGGATTGAAAAAGGTCAGTTTTCATTTCAATCACAAAGAAAGGCAATGCCAAAGAATGTTCACACTACTGCACAATTGCATTCATCTGACACACTAGCAAATACTGCTCAACATTCTTCCAGCCAGGCTTCAACAGTACATGAACCATGAACTTCTAGATGTTCAAGCTAGTTTTAGAAAAAGCAGAGGAACCAGAGATCAAATTGCCAACATCCGTTGGATCATCAAAACAACAAGAGAGTTCCAAAAAAACATGTACTTCTGCTTTACTGATTATGCCAAAGCCTTTAACTGTGTGGATCACAATAAACTGTGGAAAATACTTAAAAGAATGAGAATGCCAGACCACCTGACCTGCTTCCTGAGAAACCTGTATGCAGGGCAAGAAGTAACAGTTAGAACTTGATATGTAACAAGTGACTGGTTCCAAATTGGGAAAGGAGTACATCAAGGCTGTATCTAGTCACCCTACTTATTTAACTTATATGCAGAGTATACCATGCATAATGCTGGGCTGGATGAAGCACAAGCTAAAATCAAGAATGCTGGGACAAATATCAACAACTTCAGAGATGCAGATGACACCACCCTTATGGCAGAAAGTGAAGAACTAAGAGCCTCTTGATGAAAGTGAAAGAGGAGAGTGAAAAATTTGGATTAAAACTCACCATTCAGAAAACTAAGATCACAGCATCTGATTCCATCATTTCATGACAAATAGGTGAAACAATGGAAACAGTGACAGACTTTATTTTGGGGGGCTCCAAAATCACTGCAGATGGTGACTGTAGCCATGAAATTAAAAGACAATTGTTTCTTGGAAGAAAAGTTATGACTAACCTAGACAGCACATTAAAAAGCAGACATTACCTTGCCAAAAAAGGTCTAGTCAAGACTATGGTTTTTCCAGTAGTCATATATGGATGTGAGAGTTAGACAGTGAAAAAGGCTGAGCGCCAAAGAACTGATGTTTTTGAACTGTGGTGTTGGAGAAGACTCTTGAAAGTCCCTTGGACTGCAAGGAGATCCAACCAGTCCATCCTAAACGAAATCAGTCCTGGGGTGTTCACTGGAAGGACAGATGTTGAAGCTGAAACTCCAATACTTTGGCCACCTCATGCTAAGAGTTGACTCATTGCAAAAGACCCTGATGCTGGGAGGGATTGGGGACAGGAGGAGAAAGGGATGACAGAGAATGAGATAGCTGGATGGCATCACTGACTCGATGGACATGGGTTTGGGTGGACTCTGGGAGTTGGTGATGGACAGGGAGGCCTGACGAGCTGCAGTTCATGGGGTCGCAAAGAGTCAGACATGACTGACAGACTGAACTGAACTGAACATTATAACATCTCCTTCACATAGTTAGGGAAGTACGCAACAGTTGCTTTTATCCATAGGTTAGGTGAAGAAAACTGTTACCTTAACACTTTTGCTTAAAATGGTTTTCTTCAAATAGACTGTCATATTATTAGTAATAATGTTTCTTATATTAATTAATAGATATCATCATGCAGGTGAGTTTCTTATTTGTTTTAATATATACCAATATACTATTATTCTATAGTTCTTATGGTATGGCAAGACTCCAATAGTCCATATAGTATTACATAATGAATATGAAAATCAAAGTTAATTATTCTAAATCTGATGATGTAATATCCTTAAAAGTGCACTCTTAGGGAGAATGTGCTTCTTACTCTTAGGGAAAATATTTGTATTTGTTTCTATAATAAACTCAAAAATTCCCCAAAGACTATTAGTATCAATTATACTATAAAAGCATTTGATTAACTTGGATCTTTTTTGGCCCTTTGACTAAAAACTAGATTTAAGCAGATGGATTAAGGATTTAGATGATATAATAACAAGCTCTGATTGGCATCTTTCCATAAATTAATTGTTGGGCAAGAGAAAATGTCATATGGAAAGTAAGTGCACATAGAAAGGTAACTAACAATGTCACTTAGATGCTGGGGAAAAATAGGTATAAAGGAGGGAAATGAGGGAGGGAGAGATGAAGGGAAAAAGAAGGAAGAAGGGAGGGAGAAAGAAGGATGGAAAAGGAGGGACAGAAGGAAGATGGAAATGGGGGCAGGGAAGGAGTGAGTGGCAGGGAGAGATCGAGAAAGCAAGCAAGGGAAAGGCAAGACAAAGAGAAAATGAAAGAAGGGGAATGAGAAAAAGAAGAGCAAGTGTGGAGGGGAGGAGAGGAGAGAGAGAAAAGTACATAATCCTTTTTCTAAAAAAATAAAATCAAATGTGGTTGCTGTAAATAGATTCACTTGGGGAATCAGTTATTTGGTGAGTTTGCCTGGCATCATGAAAATAGCACCAGACTAGGAGTTAAAATTCTTTAGTTTTACTTCTAAATAGATAACCAGTTGCCAGTGTAATTTTAGGCAAATATGTTAACTCTTATCTTCAACTTTCTAATTTGCAAATTTAAATGTTTAGACTAGCATCCCTTCTGGCCTTAAAATCTTAGGCCTTTTGATGTTTCCATAGTAGAAGACAAATTAATTGAAGAAAAATGAGAAATGACTGAGACAGTGATGCTGTTTAAATAAGAGACATTCTGTCTTCATAACTGACTGGGCTTCTGAAATATCTTCCTGGTGCAACTAGTGCAAAATTTGTATATTAAGTGTTGTTTGATTAAGGAATTTTCAACAAGTGTTGCACTTGGTGTGTCAGCAATGAGACAAGGAGATGGATAATATGCTCTTAGGCTGGCATGATCCTGACATTCATTACCAAAGACGTCGCTGTTTATGATATCTGTGGAGAGCTGTAATGTACTAGTACACCTAGGAGACTGGTTGTAAACTTATATTAGGCAATCAGGGAGATGATGATAAACACGACTTGAAAGAAGCGAGCGACATGAACATATTTTACCAGATGCCTGGAATACAAGAATTCAGATAAGCCTGTGCATATGTTTAGCTCTGGCAGTTGAATTTATACTCTGTGAGTTGATCAAATCACATAAAAATCAAGACTCCTTGAAGAAGTCAGTTGTCTACTTTTACTGATCACTTGAACTATATGGTACAGTTAGAGCTGCCTTTGAAATGGAAAGTATTTATTTAAGCCACAGATAAAAGGTTGCTCTCAGGAACCTTTCAACCACTATTTCAATTATTCTCTGGCATGATAAATTTTCTTCCACAGATGCTTATGCCAACCACATTACTGTAAATCAGTACTTGAAAAATGCCTTAATTTTTTACCTTTGAAATATGCATTCAGGTATTTGCATTTAAAAGGCTGTTCACAAGTTGCTAAAACAATGCAAATGAATACCTTTTCCTTGTACTGCTTTGGAGCTGGAATTTTTAAATATGGGAGTAGTTCTGGGAACACACCTTAATTATAAGTCAAAAGCAGGGCGCCTGGATCTTTTCAAAGTTAACAACTGTAACTTACTTTGTTACACATTTTCCCTGATAAATATGCAAAAAGTAGGAAGCTTGAAAAATGTCAAGAAAAGAAAACTACTATTTTCTATTTTTCTTAATCAATTTTATACCAAGAGACTTGGTTCAGATGCTTAAATATTCTTCAAAACCACAATGTTAGTGACTATATGATATTATATTTGTAGATATGTCATTATTTATTTATTTTATAATCTAACTAAAAGCACTTCAGTTTTTTGTTTTTTTTTGTCATTGTAAGTAATGCCAACATGAAGAGCTGTGCTCAAAAACTTTCTTTTACTCTGTTTCTTCCCGCAAGCTGGATATCTAGAATGTAATTACAAGATCAAATGATATTCCCTTTCTCAGTGTCACTGACAGGTATTGCCAAATCACTTTCAGATTAGGAAGCTGTGAGAGGTCTCTCTAGATATTCTGCCCTCTGCAACAAAGAAATATGCTAATTGGTTTAAAAATCATGTTGTTTCGACTTGCTTCCTTCTTAGTATTAGGCTTTTAACAATGGCTTAAATGTACTTTTATGGGTACATCATCTTTCATTTATATATTTATGTGTGTCAGTTGCTCAGTCATGCCCAACTTTTCATGACCCCATGGACGGTAGCCCACCAGGCTCCTCTGTTCATGGGATTCTCCAGGCAAGAATACTGGAGTGGGCTGCCATTCCCTTCTCCAGGGCATCTTCCCAACCCAGGGATCAAACTGGGGTCTCCTGCATTGCAGGCAGATTCTTTCCTGTCTGAGCCACCAGGAAAGCATATACATATTTTACATTTATTTAAAACTATTAACTGACCTTCTCATTGGAGATATATCTGACAGACCAATAAAACACAGAACTGTAGTCAAGTGAATTAAAAATGCTGCTAATTGTACTATCCCTCTTGAAGATGAATAATAAACACTAGTGTGTGAAAGACTCAGATGATACACAGAGAATCAACTTATTAAACTTTATTTAGTGCAAAGATATCCAAATGAATTTTACTATTAGTCCATTTCTCATGTAATAATACATATACATATTCTGGTAAGGTAATAGCTTTGAAAAGCATGTCCTGAAAATTCACTATTAAGTATATCAGCTCCTTGTAATATTTTGCAAACTTTTTTTCCCCATGCTTGCCTCTTAGTATATTTTCTGTTTAAAATAATCCAATGATCAATACTCATTCCACCTAGTGAGGTTAAACCTTACATTACCATCACGGTTGCTGTATTTATTCTACTTTCTATACCTCTGCTAACTGGTTCTACCCCTAATAAACAAGCACAAAAAGATGTGTTGGTTAAGTGTGAAATTTGTAAAGGCCAAAGTTATTTGTTTTATATATATAATCACACTATCCAAGGAAATCACCATTTGTTTTCAGGTTTTCACTACGATTTTTTCTCAAGGCTTTTTGTTCTCTGGGTGAACAGAGCAAGGATGGGTGGGTGGGTGGTGAGCGTACATGTGCACGTGTGGTTAAAACAGTACGGATGTACAGAATAAGGATGTACTGTTTGACTAAAATTTTATTCTGCTCTGAGGGGTCATAAGTCCTAAAGTTGTCCATCTTTTTACATGCCACTTGGCAAGTTCATTGGGCCTGAAATACTGTTTTCATCTCTCTCTAAATTTCATCCTCACAAATCTGGAAGCAACATGAAGACAGAGACAGGCTTTTTTTTTTTCCTCCTCCTACATGCCCTTCTACAGCACCCACCCTCTCTAAAGCAACACCTGCTATGCGATCATGGGTGGATCCTTCCCACCCAGCTTTGTTTGGCTGGAGCAGAACAAACTTCTAACTCAGAGCAAGGTATTACATTTGCAAAGTGAGTAAAAATTCACTTATTTTTGTCTTGAAAACACCTAAGAAACCTGGAAATCTGAGATGGTCATGGCTAAGCACTTGAGGAGGCACAGAAAATACAGGCCTGAGAACATATCATGGCAGACCAAAGCAGTGTGCAAAGCTAAGTTATTGGTAAAGATGACCGTACATGAATGGAAGAGCATGGCTGGTTAAGAAAAACAGAATGATGAAGATAGGACAACAGACAGACCCAAACAAGATGAAGAGAAGAGCCACTCTCAACCCTGGTAACTTTCCTCTTACCCTCTTAGAACTAACTCTAGGATGCCTGTTAGTCACTCAGTCATGTCTGACTCTCTGACCCCATGGTCTAGGAAACCAGGTTCCTCTTTCCATGGGACATCCCAGCAAGAATCCTGATGTAGGTAGCCATGTCCTTCTCCAAGGAATCTTCTCGACCCACAGACTGAACTCTGGTCTCCTGCATTACAGACAGATTCTTAACTGTCTGAGCCACCAGGGAAGCCAGAACTCCAGGAGGCCCAGCCATAGTCTTGACCTTGGTGGTTCATGAAGTTTCCCAAAATTATTCAATAGCAAGCCTTTAACTAAACTAGTTTAGTAGTTACTAATTTGTGCA
Source organism: Antilocapra americana (assembly GCA_007570785.1). Taxonomy (NCBI): domain Eukaryota; kingdom Metazoa; phylum Chordata; class Mammalia; order Artiodactyla; family Antilocapridae; genus Antilocapra; species Antilocapra americana. The sequence continues at coordinate 2,623,516 of ML663566.1, forward strand.
ATTCAATGAGTTTTGGTTTGAATGCTAACAATCTTATTTGACCTTGTGGCCCTAGAAACCAGCAAACAAGGATTCAATATGTATCAGTTCAGATCAGTCACAGCTGTATCTGACTCTGTGCGACCCCATGAATCGCAGCACGCCAGGCCTCCCTGTCCATCACCAAACCCAGAGTCCACCCAAACCCATGTCCATTGAGTCAGGGATGCCATCTAACCATATAATCCTCTGTAGTCCCTTCTTCTCCTACCCTCAATCTTTCCCAGGATCAGCGTCTTTTCAAATGAGTAAGCTCTTCACATTAGGTGGCCAAAGTATTGGAGTTTCAGCTTCAAGATCACTTCTTCCAATGAATACCCAGGACTGATCTCCTTTAGGATGGACTGGTTGGATCTCCTTGCAGTCCAAGGGACTCTCAAGAGTCTTCTCCAACACCACAGTTTAAAAGCATCAATTCTTCAGCACTCAGTTTTCTTTATAGTCCAACTCTCACATCCATACACGACTACTCGAAAAACCATAGCCTTGACTAGATGGACATTTGTGGACAAAGTAATGTCTCTGCTTTTTAATATGCTATCTAGGTTAGTCATAACTTGCCTTCCAAGGAGTAAGCATCTTTTAATTTCATGGCTGCAATCACCATCTGTGGTGATTTGGAGCCCCCAAAAATAAAGTCAGACACTGTTTCCACTGTTTCCCCATCTATTTGCCATGAAGTGAGGAGACCGGATGCCGTGATCTTAGTTTTCTGAATGTTGAGCTTTAAGCCGACATTTTCACTCTCCTCTTTCACTTTCATCAAGAGGCTCTTTAGTTCTTCTTCACTTTCTGCCATAAGGGTGGTGTCATCTGCATATCTGAGGTTATTGATATTTCTCCCAGCAATCTTGATTCCAGCTTGTGCTTCTTCCAGCCCAGTGTTTCTCATGATGTACTCTGCATATAAGTTAAATAAGCAGGGTGACAATATACAGCCTTGACATACTCCTTTTCCTATTTGGAAACCACCTGCTGTTCCATGTCCAGTTCTAACTGTTGCTTCCTGATCTGCATACAAGTTTCTCAAGAGGCAGATCAGGTGGTCTGGTATTCCCATCTCTTTCAAAATTTTCCAGTTTATTGTAATCCACACAGTTAAAGGATTTGACACAGTCAATAAAACAGAAATAGATATTTTTCTAGAACTCTCTTGCTTTTTCGATGATCCAGCAGATGTTGGCAATTTGATATCTGGTTCCTCTGCCTTTTCTAAAACCAGTTTGAACATCTGGAAGCTCACGGTTCGTGTATTGCTGAAGCCTGGCTTGGAGAATTTTAAGTATTACTTTACTAGCGTGTGAGACCTGTGGCTAATTCATGTTGATGTATGGCAGAGGCCAACACAATATTGTAAAGCAATTATTTTTCAATTAAAAAAATATATACTTATTGGCATATAAGATATATCAGAAAGTACAAGAAAAAGAATTTAGACAATATTCATTGGGGAAAAACAATTAACACAAAGCACTATAAAAGTAAAAAAGGAAAAAAAAAGATTGAGGAAATAATTAAAGGCTTAGGTATTTTCAGAGTTCAAATGCAAAACCAACATGAAGTTCTTCCTTGTATCTCTGGACTTGTATATAATTCAGTTTCTTATCCTTTTCTAAGAATTATTTCTTACATTATGCATTTTTCATTTTATTATTTTCTGTTTTTCACTACTGAATTGTTTTACATTTTGAATATGTAATACTTTTGAAATCTAATTATATATTGTTTTATATTATCTAATTCATGTTTTGCTTCCTCCACTACTTGTAAGTCCTTTGAGTATAGGGAATATATTATAATCTTATATTTTCCATACATTAAATTCTCACTAAAATCTAATTTACTATTTCATGGTTGAAAGGGCCTGAGAAACTTCTTACCTTACTAAAACCTTATTTTCTACCCATTAAATTTGGTAATGATTCAACCTTCAAATGCTAAATGTGACACAAACATATGTAGAGTTATGAGTGAAAATTATAGCCTTGATAGTTATAAAGTTATCTACTTTATAACATATATGAAAAAAAGTGATTGTATGCCATCATCCTCCTTCACCCAGCTATTTTTTTTCTTAATTGAGGTATAGTTGACTTAAAAATATTATGTTAGTTTCAGGAGTACAACTCAGTGACTCAGTATTTTTATAGATTATACTTCATTTGAAGTTATTATAGAATATTGGGTTTCTCTGGTGGCTGGGCTTCCCTGGTAGCTCAGGAGGTAAAGAATCCGCTGGCAATGCAGGAGACCTGGGTTCAGTTCCTGGGTTGGGAAGATCCCTTGGAGGAGGACATGGCAACCCATTCCAGTAATCCCCATGGACAGAGAAGCCTGGTAGGCTAGAATCTATAGGGTCTCAAAGAGTTGGACATGACTAAGCGACTAAGCACAGCACAGTACATTGGCTGTATTTTCCTGTGCTATACAATATATCCTTGCAGCTTATTATTTAATACATAGTAGTCTGTAACTTTTGGCTTCCCAGGTGACTCAATGGTTTAAGAATCCACCTATCAATGCAAGAAGACACAGGAGATGTGGGTTCGATCACTGGGTCAGGAAGATTCCTGGAAGAGGAAATGGCAACCTGCTCCAATATTCTCGCCTGGACAATTCCATGGACAGAGGAGCCTGGCAGCCTATAGTCCATAAGTTCGCAAAAAGTAGGATGTGAGTGAGCATACATTCTTGCTATACCTCTTAATCCCCTACCCCTGTGAGTCTGCTTCTATTTTGTTATATTCATTAATTTTTTTGTATTCCACATTTAAGTGACAACAGGGTACTATTCTTTCTCTATCTGACATTTCACTATGCACAGTACCCTCCAGGTCCATCTATGCTATATATATTTGAAGAAAATGAAAACATTAATTTTGAGTTGTGTGGTATTAGTTACTCAGTCTTGTCGGATTATTGATGCAAACTTGTTTAGTTGCTCAGTTGTGTCCATCTTTTACAACCCCATGACTGTAGCCCACCAGGCTCCTCTGTCCACTGGATTCTCCAGGGAAGAATATTGGAATGGGTTGCCATGCCCTTCTCCAGGGTATCTTCCCAACCCAGGGATCGAACCCAGGTCTCCTGCATAGTAGGCAGATTCTCTACCAGCTGAGTTACCAGGGAAGTCTGGTAAATCTGATTTTAGGGGGAAAAAATGACAAATTTCTTATTATTTTCATTGTACATGGAGGTGTGAGATGAATTTTAATATATATACTTACATTTTTATTGCTAAAATAGTGAATGGTTTGTTATTAGATCTATTAAAAACAAATAACTGGGATATTGTTTCATCTTATAAAATTCTCAACAGGTTCTAGAATCATATAATGGTATTTTTTTAAATTGCATTGTTTTTGCTTTAGTAATTTATTATAAGTGCTATTAAGCAATTTAAAGGCTACTGTTTAATAAACAATAATAAAAAGCCATACATAGATCATCACACTCAATTTCCCACACCATGCAGAACATTAAATGCCATTACTGACATTTTGTAGGTGTGGAAACTAATGTTCATAAAGGTGACGTGGCTCAAGTATGAAGGGCAAGTTAGTACTGAAAATCCCAGCTGTTCTTGAATCCAATCTGACTAATATTTATTAGCGTAATCACAATACTACATTGACAATGCTATTATTAGCTATCTTATGTTGTATTTTAATATTGATATTCTTTACAAGGTTGTGACAATTCAGTAGTTTTAAATGATACAACATATGAGAGTCTCATATCCTAAAAGGGCACAATGCTATCATTTTGCTTAGATCTCCAAATTTTGTTGAAAATCACCTGTACTTCCAACAATTGTGTACTTCCTTGCTAGTTACATGAAATATTTTACTGTGATAACATCTCATAAGTATTTCAAAACTTAGACTAAAAGTAGAAAATTATACTAAATAATACAGAGATAAAATATATAACATTAACACCAAATTTTGTTTCATTTTAGTTTTGTTCATGTGTGTGTATGCACTTAGCCATTCAGTGGTGTCCAACTCTTTGAGATCCCACAACTGGCAACCTCATATACTGTGGCCCACCAGGCTCCTCTGTCCATGGGATTCTCTAGACAGTAATACTAGAATGGGTACCTTTCCCTTCTCTAGGGGATCTTCCTGACCAGGGATCAAACCTGAGTCTCCTGCATTGCAGGCAGTTTGTCTACCATCTGAGCCACCAGAGAAGCCCTCATAACACAATTTTCTAACTCTGAGAAAAAATATTCTTAATTACATTTAAGTGTTGGTTTCTTTTTAATAGAGCATAGTGACTTGGAACTGGCTGGAGAAGACTCTTTAGAGTTCCCTGGACTGCAAGGAGATCCAATCAGTCCATCCTAAAGGAAATCAGTCCTGAATATTCATTGGAAGGACTGATGCTGAAGCTGAAATTCCAATACTTAGGCCACCTGATGCAAAGAGCTAACTCATTTGAAAAGACCCTGATGCTGGGAAAGATTGAAGGTGGGAGGAGAAGGGGATGACAGAGGATGAGATGGTTGGATGGCATCATCCACTCAATGGATGTAACTGTGAGTAAACTCTGGGATTTGGTGACGGACAGGGAGGCTTGGCGTGCTGCAGTCCATGGGGTCGCAAAGAGTCAGACATGACTGAGTGACTGGACTCAACTGAGTGACTTGGAAGTCTGGTTTTAAGTTTGGTTTATTTTGTTCATTAGTGTAATAACCATCATAACTGAGAGAGAGGTCTTACAAAAATATTACTTCAAGTGAAAGGATTGAATTGTAGACTATAGTGAATATTGATATGATGATATAAAAGCCTTTGTTGAAATATGGCCGATTGATTTTCATCTTCTTTGATGTAGTTTTTCTACAGATGAATAATATGAAATTCACTGTAGTGCTTATTTCGAAGATTTGAAATGCCTGATGCTCAAATAATTTAGAAAACTTTGTTTCCATGTATTTGAACCATGGATATATGATTTTTTTTTCTATTTACAAAATCATACTGATTTTCCTTTCAGTATCAAATACCTGAATACTAATGAAAACTTTTCTAAATTCTAATTAGCAAGAGTTACATACTAAAAGGTGATTTTTGTCAAACATTGATCAAATGACATTTTTGCTATAAAGGGATAGATAAAGTATGTTTGCATTCTGAAATGTTAAGCTAGCTAGCATATCCTACTATTGGTATCACAGAAAATGTCAGCTGATTTAAAATATTTGTCATTTTTTTTAAGTGTTATCTTTACCAGCCCTATAGAGTTCCTTGCCAGAAGGCAGTGAGTAAATATTTGGATACAAAGGAGTTTCTTGAAAACTCTGAGTTTTATTGCAAACTATTGTTCAATTCCTTCTCTGTTTTGAAAAACCTCTTGTTTTAATAAAATTAACTGCATCGATGATTTCCTGTAATACTTCATGCACTTCTGGCTTCAACCTCTTGTCACAATCATATGCCAATGAATGATGTGATGGATGAGACTCCCTTTTATACTGCGCTTCTCAAATTTTCATCAGTGATTACATTTGCATTGTTTTCCCATAAAACATTACTTTTACAAAGGAAGCCATTTATTTTTTGAAAAACACATCTTCTCTGTTATGCTTCCTTTATTGGTTCTGGAAAAAAAGTACATATATTATAACGCCAAGAAATAGAATTTAGCAACTATCATAAGCTGTGATGTGATGGAAACATCTGGTACTTTATCAGCCTTACAGAACACCTCCCAGAATGAATAACTTGTCCTAGTACTTCTTTCTTTCTCCACAGCATATTCTTTTTATCTTGCAACACTATTTGCTGACAAAGGAATTCACTTCAGCCATTTTTGCTCTAGCAGGAAGAAATTTTTACTTGTAAGATCCCAAGTGCAGGTCTACAAACTTGCATTTCTTTGATTTCATTAAAAAAAAAAAGAACAAACAATTTGAAGTTAAAAACTACCTTTAAAAATTCACTAAGACCCAATAATATAGACTTAAATGTATTTTATGCCAAAATTAATTTCCAGATCACAAATTAGGTAACCAGTGCTATGTGGGTTATTTATCTTTTGTAGATCTAGAATAAAGAATAGTCTTTCCCCAGGCTGTGTCCTCTTTAAAAATGTAACTAATTCACTTTGTAGAAGAAAATATTTTAGCTCTGTTTGGGACCTTGAAAAATAAAATAGTACCTGTGAGTCTGCTGTACTATCCCATATTTGGCCCACAAAATTAAATACCAAGGCAAGGTTCACAGGCACCCTTAGCTAACAGAGAGGTCCCATCATGAAATTAATAGTTGTATTAAAAGCACAATATACAGTTTTATAGTGATCGTTCATTAGAATCTAATGCTTCTTTTATGCTTTAAGTACTTCTTGTCTGATTTTTATATTCACAAAAATTTGTAAACGGTTAGTGATTATTAGATTTTTAAGTTAAAATTTGTATTTGAAAAATTCTTGCTGATGACTTTGGTTTCTAAAACCACTGAATCATAGAGTCTCCTCGGTTTGCAAGTATGGTGTTGCGTGGTTTTCTCAATATTGTACCCAACAAAATAACAATTGTCTCAGTGCCTATAGCTGTCAGGGGCTTCCCTGGTAGCCCTACAGAAAGTAAAAATCTGCCTGCAATGCAGAAGACCCAGGTTCAATCCCTGGGTCAGGAAGACCCCTGGAGAAGGAAATGTCAACCCACTCCAGTATTCTTGACTGGAGAATTCCATGGGCAGAGGAGCCTGGTGGGCTATAGTCCATGGGGTCACAAACAATTGGACATGACTGAGCGATAAACACACACACACACACACACACACACGGGTATTTATTCAAGAGAGTCTAGTTCCGGAAAAAAGAAACCAGAATAATAAGCCATGTTGTACTGTTGGCTGCAGGTACACAGGTCAAGCTAAAACACTGCCTTGTCAAGCATCTATTTCAGTCTCAAACTTCATGTCACTTTTTTGCTGAGCTTCAGGGTTCTGTCATGGATTAAGAACAAAAGCCTTGGAACTAGACAGGGAGAAACTACATTTGGATCTATGCCATTGCTAATCTTTCAAGTATCATTAATATTTGGAATAATTCCTTGGACTCTCAAAAGTCCCTGCTCTACATTTTCCAAATTTAGTTATTTTTGCCTATCAACCATTAGATCATCAATTCATTTTTTGAGAGTAAGGATTATACATTCATATATTTATTGCCAGTTTTAAGCCTAGTAGCATCTAACATGAAAGAAACACCTGATAAATGTTTTGGTATTTAGCAAATTAAAATAAATTCCTGGCATGTTTCTATGAAGATAATATCTCTTTACTCTCTTCACTGCTTTTACCTGATCACTATTTTTCCAGGTTATTTTGTATCTTTACATATTCTTCAGTTACCTCTAACCCTTTCCATTTCTGCTCACTGACTTTTCAGCATACACCTTCCTCCGCCCCCCATTTCTGTGGATTCTGCCAGGCATGATGAGTGAGGGAATCTTGATAATCACTGGGATGGATGGGATATTTGGTTACGAAAGCTGTAGTTTTTGGTTTGCTGTTGCAGACAAAGAGTCATGCATTTCTGCAATATGCCTCTTGGATTCTTTGTTGGAGAAAAATGAATGGCTTGTACAGTCTACCGGTCTCAGTAGGTAATTTTGTCCTTATTTCATTCAAAGTACTCCTGAATTTAGGCATCTTCATCCAGCTTTAGCCAACTCTCTCCCCACCACCCACACCACCGCCCCCCCCCCAAAAAAAAGCTTCTGACTCCTTTTTCCTGGAGGCGAACATAGCCCTGGATAATGAGCAGGCTCTGGATTGACACCTGGAGCCCTGTATCCCTGTGCGTCATGACTAACTTTGTGGTCCAAGGCATGTCCCTTACCTTTTGTGCATCCACTTACTCATCTGTGCAACAGGGATGATATAGTGCATGTTCAGTCATGTCCGACTCTTTATGACCCCATGGACTGTAGCCTGCCAGGCTCCTCTGACCATGGGATTTCCTAAGCTAGAGTACTGGAGTATGTTGCCATTTCCTCCTCCAGGGGAACTTCCCAACTCAGGGACCAATCCTGAGTCTGTTTCATCTCCTGCATCAGCAGGCAGATTCTTCACCACTGAGCCACCCGGGAAGCCCAGGGATAATACAGTACTCATGTCATATTTTACTGAGGCTGATGTGAGATTCAAGGCACATACAATAATGCCTTGCACTTTCATGATGGTAGTTCTGTTTTTATTTCTTTACATCACATTCCTTCAAGATTGCTTATCTGGGCTTGAACATGGAACTCAAGATAAAGTTTTCTGATCTAAGCCTCTCCAAGTCTTTCTGATAGATATTCACTATTCTGTTGACTAGTCCACCCAGCAATTTTGCTGATGGCATTGTCAAAGCCTGTCTCTCCCTTCCCAATCTTCAGATCTGGGAATTATATGCCTAACATAATAACAGAAAGAATATATTTGAAAGAACCATTGTTAAAGAATGTGGGTTTTACACCAGAGGAGACGTTGATAGGTGACAGATAAAAGAACAATAAGAAGAGGTATGATTCTTGCTACGACCTTTAGCCTTGCTCCCTTTTTTCCTGATTATTCTATTCTAAATGCGTGTGTTAGTTACTTAGTCGTGTCCAACTCTCTGCAACCACATAGACCACAGCCCACCAGGCCCCCCCACCCATGGGATTCTCCAGGCAAGAACACTGGAGTGGGTTGCCATTTCCTTCTCCAAAATGAACTACAGAAACAAAGAAAGTGAAGTTACTCAGTGGTGTCCGACTCTTCGCAACCCCATGAACTGTATCCTACCAGGCTCCCCGATCCATGGAATTTTCCAGGCAAATTACTACAAATAAGTAGTTAATATATGTCTAAAGTATATTTGCCTAAATAAACTCTTATTGAAATCCTCCTAGCATGAATTAACAAAAAAGAATAGAAAGAAATATATATCTTAATAAAATAAGAACAACTATAAAGAAATGTCTTCAGTTGTTAACTAGAATAGTAAAAAAAAAAGGTGGGCTTCTCTGGTGGCTCAAATGGTAAAGAATCTGCCTGCAATGCAGATTTAATCCCTTGGTTGGGAAGATACCCTGGAGAAGGAAATGGAAACCCACTCCAATACTCCTGCCTGGAGAATTCATGGACAGAGATTCCAGTTTTGAATTGCATATTCTCCCATGTTAAGCTGTCCCTAAAGGGTTATTTCCAGAAGGTCTGGAAATTCAAGGAGCTCTTTTCCTGTTGATCTGCACTGTAGGAAAGCAAGCCCTGTGGACTGCCTCAGTCCTCACAGAAGAGCTCAGGGACTCAAGGGTAGAAAGCCTACTTTCCCTGTCTCTCTGACTCTAACACAGTCTTCTTCCTGGAGACCATTTCATGACACATCCCCATGACCCTGCTGCTCAGGTGTGGCTCCCCACATCTGTGTGGAGCTGCCAAGATGCAGCATTAGGGCTCTCAGCCAGAAACTCGGACAAAGCCTTTCCACCCCATGCTGGCCTTGTTCAATTTATGCACAAATACAATGACCTGAAGACTTTAATCACGGGGATGAGGACTGTAGCTTGCTGTATTACCAGTGAGCAGAAGCAAAATGAACCTTTCAGAGCCAGAAGCTATGAAGCCAATTGGCTCAATGCCACAGAAAACTGATTCCAAGTGTGTTAATTGAGCATAAATTAATGTGAATGCAGTAATGATCCATGTGAATTTTTGATGACTGATGATATCATTCATCTCTAAAGCATGAAGAGGAGCCACCCCCCCTTCTCTTCTAAAAAAGCATTGAAAATGCAGAAGAGCTCATGGCATATTACAAAGGGGAAATGAAAAAGCGAAGAAGCTGGGAAGAATAACATATCAACATCTGGAATAGTAAAATCCAGAAGATAACTTCCTCCAAAAGCCTTTCCTATCTATTGGCTTAAAGTAGCATCTGTACACATTTAATTCTCAGAGATATTTCTTTCTGTGTTAATTAAGATAGCTTTTATTTATTGATATTTTTACAGATAACTATCTTGGAAAATGTACTTATTGCTTTGGAATTTTCATTTAAAAATGCATTTTAAGCAGCTAGTCTTTCATTCATTTCCCCCAACTTGTCACTAAAATATCCATGGTGACTTGGAAAGAGGAAAATGCATATATTTTCACAAAACAAAATAAGGGGGAAAAACCCATCTAGAACCCAATGATTATGATACTGTGGGGACAGAATAGTGGAGACATTTCAATGAAATGTAAGATGAATGGGTAGGATTGAGCAAAATTGTCAAAAGCTCATGAATATATGCTTTAGTACCGAAAGTAGAACAAGCCTGAGACGCCTGTTTCTCAGGAACTATTGTACTCCTTTCCTACTGAGAGATTCTAGCTCAGACATTCAAGGTACACACCAACCAGGAATGAGGGCTCCCAGAACTTGACCACAGTAATGCTCACTTTGAGACACATATGCCCACTTCTATTTCACTATATAACAAACAGAATGTGGTGAGAGATAATGTGACCACAGGGCAAGTCCTGCAGGAGATGATGGAACTGGGAAAGGGTGGGGAACCACACAGGCTGTGAATTGTAGTTCTCTCTTCCTCCATTGTTGGAAAATGTCAAAGGATTCATTAGAGAGAGGAGACAATTATAACTCAGGCAACGAGATCACTTTTTAGAGAATTTGCATTTCTTTAAGTTAAAAGGAATATAAAACAAAACAAAGAAAAAAAAAAACACATAGGGCTTATGAACCAAAGTAACAACGGGATAATATGTAAAGGAATACAATTTCTAGAAATATTCCCAGAAATTACATAGCTTAGGATAAGATAGTATCATAAGCAACATAAAATATCTTAAAACATTTGCATTTTTCCTACAATTTGTGGCAGAGTTATCTGGAGCAACATGAATGGATGTAGAGATTGTCATACTGAGTAAAGCAAGTCAGACAGAGAAAGACAAGAATCATAAGATATTGCTTATATGTGGGATTTTAAAAAGGTTACTAATGAACTTATCTACAAAGCAGAAATAGAGTTATAGATATAGAAAGCAAATTTATGGTTACCCGAGGGTAGGAGATTGAGATTGACATTTACACACTGCTATAGGTAAAAATAGATAATAAGGACATACTCGATAGCCTGGAGAACTTGATTCACTACAGAAATCTGTAATAACCTATATGGGAATAAAATCTAAAAAAGAGTGGATATGTGGGTATGTATAACTGATTTACTATGTTGTACAGCAGAAACAAACAACACTGTAAGTCAACTGTACTCCAATAAAAATTAACTTTAAAACGTGTCATTTCATGGAGAGTCCATCCTTTAAAAAGATCTCAATCTATAACTTACTGACAGCTTTAATGAAAGTCATAAACTTAAATTAAGATGATGAGAACAATGTATTTCATTGTCTGGAAAAGCCCACACATTTACAACTCAAACTTCACCTCCCCCACCACACTCCAGTTGGAGGAATGAATGAGGGCTCTGACAGGACGAACACCTTAAAACTAATGCTAGGAAGCCACAGATTGATAGGGTCTGATACTGGGGATGCTACCAGCTGTCACCCTGACTTATATCTCACTCCCTAGCTGAGAAGAATAATTTGCATTGGCCATTATACATGAAAATTCTGTCTGTGCCACTGATCCTTCCAAGACATAGAAGCCAGGGCCACACAAGACCATTAAGGTAACATAGAGGCAGATTCAGTAACACTGTTTCCTGCAAACAGTTTACTGATACCAGCAAGGGAGCACATATCTCATACGTTCAGTGATATAAGACTGGAAATTCTGAGACTTATGTCATCTGTAACGTTGACAGACCGCAATGCAAGTCAGCATATAATACATCCCTAAAGAGACAGCAACCCACTCCAGTACTCTTGCCTGGAGAATCCCTTGGACAGAGGAGCCTGGTGGGCTACAGTCCATGGGGTCACAGAGTCAGACACAACTGAGCGACTGACACACACAAAGAGACAGCAAGGTGGCTCTCTAAAGTCATTCGTTTGCACTCAGCACCATATTTTTACTCCTCTCTACACTCTACATAATAGGTCCCCTTTAAGGGCCTTTCTTTAATCTTAGGAAAAACACTTCATATTTTCCAGTAATGTTATCTGCTCAAAGTCTCAATATACATTAATTGATCTCACACTTAATTCTAGGCAATACGGTAACAGGTTAGTATGGAAGGCATGTTCTCAAGAAAGCATTTTAAGACAAAATTTGCCTCTACTACGTTCTCAACCACTCCCTTTAACTCACGCCTTTTATTCTGGCTTCTGGGCAGAGGTTGTGAAGCTTTTTTAAATAAATAAAAGCAAAATAAACATCTGAAAATAATTTCAAAATATATGATCACAAGTCACAACAGCATAAGGCAGGAAAAAGGGAAAACAAAGTTTCATTTTAAAATCATTTTTAAAGCAGTAAGTACAAGGAAAGCATATCTTTATATGCCAAAAATGATACTGTCAATTGAACTTCAAAAATTGTGTTAGTTTCTTTTTAAATAAGGGGTTAAATTGGTATTCTCTATTTAAATAATTTATAACACAGTACAAACATTACATTATCCCCTATTTATATGTGTAACATATTTATATTACTTATGTCCAAAATAGCATGCCTTAAAATCATTTATATATTCCGCTAGCATTCTAATGTTCAAAGTATGTTTAATGTTCATCATGTTCTTAATCACTGAACAGGGAGGTTAGGGATGCTGACCTGCTAAGCACCTATAATTTCATCAGCCATATACATCCACAGTTGCTCTGTATCTGCAGCTACTCTACCAACTGCAGATCTTATAGTATTTACCATTGAAAATAAAAATCCATGCATAAGTGGATGCTAGCAGTTTAAACCCCTGTTGTTTAAGGGTCAGCTGTATAATAATTAGCAAAATGTGACATATCAAACATGGTAACTTGGGCCTCTGTATTTACTAAGCACTGATTTCATTTGCTATCAGACTGGGGAAAGGTATCTATTCCTAGAGTCATTTCTCACTGTCTCCTGTACTAAAGAGTTCAGTGAGCCATGAGGAAACACATAGGTTGGTTTTGCTTCTTGTTTTTCTCAACATATAGAGATGAAGGTGCTTTTTTTGTTTGATTTTCAATACCTGTGAAATTCTAGAAATATATCTCCTCAAAGTTTATTTCTTACTTCCTTGGCTGCCATATCACCATACTGTTAACTTTGATCTTTAAAGGAAGAATTCCAAATGCCATTTCTCTCCTTTGTCTCCCACTGCACCTATATTTATGGTTTCATTGTTAAAACATTTACAGTGTCTACTCTACGTGAGATACTCTGGTAGGTGTGGAAGAAACAAAGCAATTAAAAAAAAGGCGAGAATATGCAAAAAAAAAAATTAAAAAGAGACGTGCTAGTAAGACAAGAAACATGCCAAGAGGTGGTGGTGAGTGTAAGAAAACTAGACAGCACAGAAGGGCAATTAACATTCCCTGGGGCAGAGCAGAGAAGATTCTGGGGAGACTATACCTAATGAAAAATTCAGGTGATGCTTAAAGAGTCAGAGATGATTGGCAGTAGGAGGAAGTAGTAGGAAGAAGAGAATTCTCATTAGTATAAGGCAATGATTATCAATTTGATCCTTCCAGTTCAATATAATGTTTAATATATGATATATAACATGTTATATATCATATACACCATACATCATATATCATGATATATATATATCACATATATCATGATATATGCATAACACATTATATATCATATATGATATATAACACATTATATATAATCATATATATTACTACTATATATTATAGTTTAATATAACACTCAAGGAGAGGGATACACCAAAATAGTCTGTGTCATGGAACACTCATATTAAAGAACTATCTCCCAACAATCTTGATTCCAGCTTGTGCTTCCTCCAGCCTAGCATTTCTCATGATGTACGCTCCATATAAGTTAAATAAGCAGGATGACAATATACAGCCTTGACATACTCTTTTTCCTATTTGGAACTTAATAATATCGTACCAATGTCAAATTCTTGGTTTTGGTAATATTCTATGGTATAAGACATTGTCAATGGGAAAGATGGAAGAAAGATGAAAAGAAAATATCTGTATTAGTTTTACAAATTTTCTGAGCAAAAATTATTTCAAAATAAAACCTCAAAAAAAGCTTCTTCTTCAAAGTAAAAATAAAATAAAATAAAGAACTATCTGCTGTAGCCAACTTTGTGGTCTTCAGTTTTTGTCACTACCCATTACACACTGCATATTTACCTGTTTATAGTCTGACACTCTCTTAATATTACCTCCACCAGGACAACAGGGGTTTCCTCTGTCTTGTTCACTATCCTACCCCCAGCACGTACAACAGAGATATGCACAGTAGACATTCAGTCCTTGAGGAAGAAACAAATTAATAAATTGTGTGCTAACAACTTATCCTTTCAGGCCTCCCACATTTTAATTTTAATTTACTTTTCCTGTTTCAGTGCAACTTAAATTATAGCCAAATTCTTCACCCTTTCCAATCACTTTTTTTTCCCTAAAGCTATTGTTTCATCTCTATGACTTGACTATTTTACAGGCATACTTCATTTACAGTGCTTTGCAAATACAGTGGTTTTTGTTATTTCCTTTCCAAACTGAAGGTCTGTGGCAACCCTGTGTGGAGCAGATCTATTTGCATCCTTTTTCCCATCAGCACTGTTTACTTTGTGTCTCTGTGTTACACTTTGGTAATTCTCACATCACTTTATTATTATATTTGCTATAGTGATCAGGGATCTTTGATGTTACTATTGGAATTGTTTTGGCTCCACCAACTGTGCTTATGTAATTAGCAAACTTAATAAAAGTTGTGTGTGTTCTGACTGTTCCACCAATCAGCTGTTTTCCCATCTCTCTCCCCTGCCCATCTCCCTCTCTCTAAGCGTTCCTTTTCCCTGAACACAATACTGAAGTTAGGCCAGTTCATAAAGAGTGGCCTCTAAATGTTCAAGTAAAAGGAATGGGTGAATGGTCTTACATCTCTCACTTTAATCAAAACCGATCCAGCTTAGTGAGGAAGGCATGTAGAAAGGTAAAATAGACTGCAAGTGAGGCTCTGGTGTCTAATAGTCAGCTATGTTGTGAAGGAAAATGAAATTCTTGAAGGAAATTAAAAGTTCTATTCCAAAGAACACAAGGATAATAAGAAAGCAAAACAGCCTAACTGTAGATATGGAGGAAATTTTAGTTGTGCACATAGAAGATCAAACAAATCACAGCATTCCTTTAAGCCAGAGTGAAAGTGAAAGTCACTCAGTCAAGCCAGACTCTTTGTGACCCCATGGACTGTACGGTCCATGGAATTCTCCAGGCCAGAATACTGGCATGAGTAGCCATTCTCTTCTCCAGGGATCTTCCAAACCCAGGGATTGTACCCAGGTCTCCTGCATTGCAGGCAGATTCTTTACTAGCTGAGCCTAACCCAAATTAAGGCCCTAACTCTATTCAATTCTATGAAGGCTCATAGAGGTGATGTAGCTATAAGAGAATATTTTTACAGCTAGTAGAGGTTGTATCATGAGATATAAGGAAAGCAGCAAATGCTGACGTAGAAGCTGCATCAAATTATTTAGAAGATCCAGCTAAGATAATTAATGAAGGTGGGTACATTAAATAACAGATTTTCAATGTAGACAAACCAGCCTTATAATGAGAAGGAGGTGTCATCTATGACTTTCACAGCTATAGAGAAGAAGTCAATGCTTGACCTCAAAGCATGAAAGGACAGGCTGTCTCTCTTATTAGGGGCGAAGGCAGCTGGTGACTTGAAGTTGAAATCAATGTTCACTTACCATTTCTAAAATGCTAGGGCCCTTCAGGATTATGCTATATCTACTCTTCCTGTGCTGTATCAATGGAAAAAACAGTCCAAGAGGTGGACAAGTCTGTTTACAGCATGATTTACTGAATATTTTAAGCCCACTGTTGAGACCTACTGCTTAAGGAAAAGATTTCTTTCAAAATATTACTATTCTTTGACAATGTTCCTGGTCACTCATGAGTTCTGATGAAGATAATGTGATTAATATTGTTTTCATGTCTGCTAACACAAATATGTTCTGTGGCCCATGGATCAAAGAGTAATTTAAAATACTGGAATACTGTAGAGGGTAGCCATTCCCTTCTCCAGGGAATCTTCCTAACCCAGGGATCTAACCCAGGTCTCCTGCATTACAGATTCTTTACCTTCTGAGCCACCAGGGAAAACCAATACAAAATTACATGACATTATTAAATAAATACACTTCATACAGCTCATAGCTGTCATAAATAGTGCTTCCTCTGATGGATCTGAGAAAAGTTAATTGAAAACCTTATAGAAAGTATTCACGATTTTTGATGCTATCAACATTTGTGGCTCATGGGAAGAGGTCAAAATATCAACATTAATAAGAATTTGCAAGAAGTTGATTCCAACCCTCAAAGATGACTTTGAGGGATTGAAAACGTCAGTGAAGGGAGTAATTGAAGATGACTGTGAAACAGAAAAAGAACTAGATCTGTACATAGAGCCTGATGATTTGAGTGAATTGCTGCAGTCTCATGAAAGAGACATCCACAGATGAAGAGCTGCTTCTTACACATGAGCAAAAAAAGTGGTTTTTTGAGCTGGACTTTACTCCTGGTAAAGATACTATGATGACTGTTGAAATGACAATGAAAGATTTAGAATATGACATAAACTTAGCTGATAAAGTAGCTGAAGGCTTTGAAAGGACTGACCCCAACTTTGAAAGGAGTTCTACCATGGGTAAAATGTTATCAAACAGCATGGCATGCTAGAGAGAAATCATTCATGAAAGGAAAAGTAAATTGATACAGCAAATTTCATTGTTGTCTTATGTCAAGAAATTGCCACCCTAAGCTTCTGCATCCAACCCACTGCCATTAACACTGAGGCAAGAACTTTCAGCAGGATAAAAAAGATTACTGAAGTTTCTGAAGGCTCAGATGATGGTTACAAATTTTTAGTAGCAAACTGTTTAATTAAGCCATGCACATTTTTGGAGCATAATACTATTACACACTTAATAGACTACTGTATAGTGTAAACATCAATTTCATATGCCCTGGGAAACCAAAAATTTCCTGTGACTTGCTTAAACTTAGATTCATAATGAAATTCCAGCTCCTCTATTTACTGTGTGTCCTTGGGCAGGTTACTCTGTTTCCTTACATGAGAAGTAATATTACTCACTTCATTTGTTTATTATAAAAATTTAATTAGATAAACTCTGTGAAACTCTTAGTATACTACCTGAAACATAATACATTTTGACTTTCCTTGCATCAGTAACTTTAAGGGTGCTTGTCCATGACCCTTATCAGTGTACCCAGTTTGAGGACAAGAAATGACAATTTATTTTAATCTTCATTATCTACCATGATGTTCTTAACATGGTTGGGTGATTAATAAACAAATGTTTATTTATTGTGCTGAATATTAAAAACAGTACTTCCTTTCAGTAATAGGTCCATTCAATATACATGAAATGGTTTCACCGATTTCAAATACATAGATAACTTTTTCAGATAGAAAAATTTAAGACTTAAGAAGGTAAACCATGAAATACATAAAGCTTTCTCTCAATTACTGAAAATTTTCACTTGCATATATTTTATTTCTAAGAACCTGCAAAGCTATTTCCACTTAATGCTAAACAAGAGTACCTCAACATTTTTGTTCACTCAAAATAATGTACCTGTTTTAACATTTTCAATTCTCAATGGAATAACTTGTAAATAATTTTGCTTTGTTTTCAGAAATTCTGCTAACATCATAGCAGAGATGCTATAGGTAGAGTGGGTGTGAGTTTATTCAGTGTTGTCTAAACTGGTTATGAAAACAATTGTCTAGTCTTATGTGAGAAAGGATTTCATCTATTCTGCCAGCTTTTGTAAATAACACATTTTCAAATACTTTACATACTACAGAACGAAAAAATAAAGTCTCATGCAGGATATTTTAAAGAAAGAACTTAAGGCAAGAAATGTTGAATTCATTCATGCGTGCATAACATTTTTATATTTATAATCAAACACTTCTTGAATGTCTGTAAGTATTGTTGGCAACACTGAAAAAGTAAAAAAAAATATATGAGTTAGTAAGTGAAAATTTCCTCTTGGTACTATTTAGTTTGGTAAGTAGACAAAATTTAAATATGATGAAGTAATAAAACAGAGGCAAAGTAAAGAGCTGTGAAGACAGTGGTGAATGGGTTGATAAGGTAGTGAGTCTATCATGTGAGGAATAGAGAATAATTAGGACAGATATGATAAAGGAAATATTTTTTTACTAGCTTTTAAAAGATGTAATATATTTATACAATGAAATGCTAATCTACCATGGAGGAAGAATGAAATAATGCCAACTGCAGCAACAAGGATGGACCCAGAGTTTATCATACTAAGCGAAGTAACTTAGGAAAAGACAAATACCATATGGTATCACTCATATGTGGAATCTAAAAAACAAACAAACAAAACGATACAAAAGAACTTATATACAAAATAGAATAGACCTACAGGCAAAGAAAACAAATTCGTGGTTTCCAAAGGGGAAGGAGGGGATTTATAAATTGGGAGTTTGGGATTAACACATGTATATTACTATATGTGAAACAGATAAGCAACAAGGACCTACTGGAAAGCACAGGGAAGTATACTCAATATTTTGTAATAACCTATAAGGGAAAAGAACATGAATATATATATATATATATAACTGAGTCACCTTGCTATAAACCTAAAACTAATGCAACTTTGAAAATCAACTATATTTTAATAAAAAAAGAATGTAAAAATTATTGGGGTAACTAGTGGGGAAAAGCATGAAGACATGAACATTTGTAGTGGATTTAGGAAACTGCATATTTGGAGTTCCAAGAAAGTGAGGAGAAACTAAGTTGCAGACATGATCAGAGAGAAATAAAAAAATCTTCAATGCAATGAGCAATAGATATGTGGATATTGTAGGATTCCAATGGGATTCCTGATTCTCAAAATTTTAATCAATCCTGACATAGGTTAGAGTAATAAAGTGAAGAATCACACTCTTCTGATCCTAAAAGTATAAATCAAATGTATAAGATTCCAAAGGAATTTTTCAGAGGACTTGACACACAGAAGTGATGCCAAAGTTCCCTTCAAGAATGTTATAGATTTGAAGGACCATAAAAGAGAGAGCAGAGGAGGGAGAGAGGGAGGACTAGAAGGAAGAAGAATAAGAAAACAGGCAGGAATTGTATTCTGTGAAATTTACTCTGAGCCATCAAACAAGAGTTGCAGGTGCTAAGTTAGGTGAACCCAGAGTTACATTTAAACAATACTTTGGTCATCCTCAAGAATTTATTTGGGGAAACAATGCCTAGGTTTGGGTTTACTTTTCTTGAAAAAGATGTAGAGCTTTCTTTGTATTATCTTGTCATCAGCAGCTATTTTTCTTAATATACTTCATGTAAGCTTTTTTTTTTCTAAAATGATCTCAGAATTTGTCTTATTTCAATCAAAATTTTATCTTGAAATTTTAATTTTGGAAATAAAAATAGTGTCATATTTTTTTCTTAAAGCTTTTTATTTTCTCACATGTAATTTCGGGAAATGACTGCGTGTGTCTACGATTTAACTTTTTTTCAGAGACAACCCTCACTTTGCACTTTAATGTAGATTTTCTTCCAACTATTTTGCCAGTTCTGGTATTTAAAACAAAATTTAAATGTTTATATAAACATAAAATTATCCTTTGCAGCTACAGTTCTATGAATTTACTCTTATGCAAATACACATGTAACCATCAATCAAATAAAGGATACAGAATTTACATTACTCCTGATTCAAAACCTCTTATTTTATCCCTTTCTCACCATATTCCATCCTTACATCATGTCAATCATGATGTTTTCTACAAATAAATTTTCATCTTCTTAGAGATATACATAGAAACATGAAGAGTGTAACTTTTTGATACTGGGTTTGTTCTCTCAGCATAAGGCTTTTTAAGATTTATCCAACATTCTGTGAGCACAAAAATGAGCTCTTAAATGTTCCTAATTGATTAGTAGGCATCTAGATATCAATGTACCATAGTTGGCTTATTCATTCAATCACTCAAGTATATTCAGGTTTCCAAATTTGATAATTACGAATCGAGCTGCTACAAACATTCATTTATAAGGTTTTGTGTGAACCTGAGTTTTTATTTTTCTGGGGTAAGCAGCAAAGAGTGAGATTGCTGGGCTTATGATAAGTTAATATTTAATATTAAACATAAAAAAACTACCAAAACTCTCTTCCAGAGTGTTAGTACATACTGCATCTCCTCAAGCAATGTGTGAGAATTCTTGTTGCTCCTTATCCTCATAGGCACTTAGTATTATTAATTTTTAAAGTTTACCCATTCTAATAGATGTGTATTAATATTTCATGATTTTTATACTTGCTTAATGGTTTTGATTTTGAATATCTTTTCATATGTTTATTTGACTTCCAAATGTCTTCTTTGGAATTCTTGAACATCTATTCAAGTCATGTGCCCTATTAAATTTGATTTTCACTGCTGAATTTTGAGATTTCTTTATATATTCTGGATACAAATCCTTTATCAGATATATGGCTTGAAAATACTTTTGCTCTTTCTATGGTATATCTTTAACAGAGCAAATGTTTTTAATTTTGGTGGAGTCTTACTTTTTTTTTTTTCTTTTACAGACTTGCTTTAGTTATGAGGTCTAAGAAGTCTGAACTCCAAGCCATGAAGATTTCTTTCCAAGTTTTCTTCTAAAATTGCTAATTTTTTGTGTTTTATGTGTAGATCTACAATCACATCTGAGCTAAATTTTAAGATGCAGACTTTAGCTCATTGTTTATTTTTCTTTGGATGTGGCTATCCAAATGTACCAGAACTATTTATGGAAAAGTTTAACTTTTCTTCATTGAATTGCCCTTGTATCTTTGCACCAAAAAATGACATATATAAGTGGGTCTACTCCCTGGATTATCTTCTCTATTTCATTGATCTATATGTTCATCCATTTGACAATACTATACTGTCTGGATTATAATACCTGTATAGTATTTTTGAAATATAAAAGGCAAGTTTTTTATTTTGTTATTCTTCAAAATTGTTTTGGTTATTCCTGACTTTTGTGTCTCCTACATTCATTTTGGAAACAACTTATCTATATGAGCAAAAAATCCTGCTGATATTTTGATTGGATTTGCATTAAATCTAGACATAATTTTGTGTTGAACTGACATCATTACAACGTTGAGCCTTTAAATTCACGAATATGTTATGTCTTTATTTATGTCTTCCTTGATTTCTTTTGACACTGTCTTATATTTCCCAATATTGTTAGTGTATCTTTTGTGTGCTTAAGTCCGTGGGGTCACAAAGAGTCGAACATGACTGAGTGACTGAACAACTATATAGAAATGTAACTAATTTACTTTGCTTAATTTGTATCCTACAATCTTAGTAATATCTCTTACTAATTCTTATTAGTTATAGGATTATTTTTGGAGATTCTTTAGGGTTTTTCATATAGAATGTCATATACATAAGTAAAAATAACTCTTATTTAAATGTTTGTTAGAATTTTCCAGAAATCTTGTGGACCAGGATGATTTCATTTGCAGAAAAAAAAAATTAACTATAAACTCAATGGACATTTGGCTATGGAGGATATTTATTTTGGGTATGTGCAGATTGTGGTTTTGAGAAGGTAATATATTTCATGCAATTTGTCAAAACTGTACAAGTACAGATTGTTGAGGTATTTTCATACTGTCATTTTTACTATTTCTAGGATCTGTTGGTATATCCTATCTTTGATCTCGATAGCGCGTGTCTTCCATCTTTCCCAGTCCTACTCAAAGTTTACCATTTTTTTGACCATTCCAAACAACAGCTTTTTGAAATATTTTTTTAATGTTTTTCTCTTTTCATTTTTTAAGGAAATTCTGCTCTTAACTTTCTGACTCTCTTACTTCTGCTTGCTGTGGAGTTACTTTCCTTTTCTTGTTTCAAGTTCCTTAAGATGGAAACTTAGATTTTTTTTTTTTAAATGAAAGTCCTTTTTTCCTTTTCTCATTTAATCATTTATTATTTTATGCTATAAGTTTCTAAGAACTGCTTTAGTTGCATCACATGCATTTTGATATGCTAAAATTTCATTTTCACTTAGCTCAAACATATTCTAATTTTCCTTGAGAGTTCTTCCTTGACTTCTGGATTGTTTAGAAGTGTTTTCTTTTTTCTTAATTAATTAATTAATTTTTTCCTTTACATTATCGTGTTGGTTTTGCCATACATTGACATGAATCTGCCATGGGTATACATGTGTTCCCCTTCCAGAATCCCCCTCTCACCTCCCTCCCGATTCCATCCCTCTGGGTCATCCTGGTGCACCAGCCCTGAGCACCCTGTATCATACATCAAACCTGGGCTGGTGATTCATTTCACATATGATAATTTACATGTTTCAATGTCATTCTCCCATATTATCCCACCCTTGCCCTCTCCCATAGAATCTAAAAGACAATTCTAAATGTCTAAATATTTGGAAAATTAGATTTTTTTCTGTTATGGATTTTTAATTCAATTCCATTATGATCACAATATATTATGCATGATTTTAATTCTTTAATATTTTTTGAAGGTTTTTTAATCAGGATATGGGCTATTTTGGTGAATGTTCCACGTGTATTCAGAAAGATTGTGTATATTGCTGTAGTTGGGTGGAGGATTCTATAAATGTCAGTTTGAATCAATTGGTTGATAAAGCAGTTTAGTTCTATATTCTTGTCCACTTTTCTTCTATTTTTTCTATTACTGTATTATCAATTACTGAAAAAAAGAGTGCTGAAGTCTCTATAATTGTGGATTTGTCTCTGCAGTTGTGTTAGTGTTGCAGTTTGTGGTTGTTTTGAAGCTCTGTTAGCCTCAAAATATGTATTCGAGGTTGTTTGATCTTCATAAGAATGTCCCCACTTTATCTCTGGTCATTTTCCATACTCTGAAGTCCATGTATCTAAATAATACAGCCACTCCAGCAGCTTTTTGTTTTGTATGTGCGTATGTGGTTTTTCCCCTTTCCTTTACATATAATCTACTTGTATCATTATATTTGAAGTGAATTTCCTGTAGATAGTGTACATACTTATATTTTTAATTCATTCTGATAATCTTTGTATTTAATTGGTGTGCTTAGGCCTTATACATTTAAAGCAATTTCTGGTATATTTGTATGTCTATCATTTCATTGTTCATTTTCTGATTGTTTCCTCTGCTTTTCACCATTTCTTTCATTTTTTTTCTGCCTAAAAGATATTTGATCATCTTTTGAAATCTATTTATCTATTGTGCTTTTGGATATTTCTCACTGTAAAGCACAGGGGTGACAGGTGCTACAGAGATTATAGTACAAATACTTAAATTTTCGCAGTCTACTCAGGTTTAAAATTTCAATTAGGCTATAGAAACCTTATGAATATGAAAGGTTTTTACCCTCCTTTTGTGATATAGTTACCTTAAATGACTCATACATTGAGAACCACATCAGATGTCATACTTTTTGCTTTCAATTGTCAAATGTTAAGGAATCAGAAATCGATCATATTTGCCCAAATATTTATCATTTCTGTTGCTCTTCCTTCACTTCTGATGTTGCTTCTGGTATCATTTCCTTTCTTTAGTAGTTCTTTTAAGGCAATTCTGATAGTACAGAGATCTCTCATTATTTTTCCGTTATCTAAGAATCTCTTTATTTCATGAATATTCCTAGAAATACCTATGGCTTGATTTAGAATTTGGGAGAGAGAGTTCTTTTATTCAGTATTTTTCCTGTTTGTTATAATTTCTGATAAGAAATTTATAGACATTTATACAATTGTTTTTCTCTGGATGCTTTCAACAATTTTCTTCTATCTCTTTAGTTTTCAGCTCTTTGATTATGTACGTCTAAGCACAAATTTCTTTATCTTTTTGAGGGTATTCAGAGTTTCTTGAATCTGTAGCTTTATATCTTTCTTATATTTGGGAAGCTCAAATAGTTTCTTCTGCTCTGCATGGTTGTGCTTCTCCTTCTGGGATAATAATGACACAAATGGTAGATGTTAGAAATTATTCCAAAGATCCATTAATATCTGTTCAGTTTTTTCAATCTTTGTTCTCTCTGTAGTTTATCTTGCATACTTTCTATTTATCTGTGTTACTGACTCTTCTGCAATTTCTGTTCTGTAATCAAGTCCAGTCAATGGTTTTTTCCTAATGCTAAATGATCTATTTATTTCTTCTTTATATTTTTCAGTTATTTGCTGATATTTTCTATCTTTCCCTTACTTGAATATTCACATTTGTCAGAATATTTTTATAGTAGCTCTTTAAACTATGATTCTTTATACTGTGTCATGTCAATGTCATCATCTTTTGACTATTCACATTTGAGTTGATGTTTTCCTTGTTACCTATATCCTGGGTAATTTTCAATTTTATCCTGGGGATACTGAATATTATTATTGAGAATCTGGGTCATATATCCAGCTTATGAAGGATCATTTAATTTCTTGAACTAGAAGTCAACTCATTTGGAGTTAAGTCACTGGACTTGATCAGCCTTCTGTGACTTGTGGATTGAATGCCAATTCCATTTTCAAACTCTTTGCAATGCTATTCAAATGTGTCTTACCTGTGCACCACTCAGTTATGAGTCTAGAAATGGGGTCATTGTCTGTAATAAAATTCCATTCTCAATGTCTTCAGTGTATAGTATAGCAGGAGATAAACTTATCTGAATGTGATCCTAGAGGTTCATTAAAGAAATGAGTTAGTTTTCATGAGCAGCTCTCTCTGTATGACCTCCCCAGTACTTTCCAGTTCTCTCATGATCCCTTTCTGTTTGTTTTACTAGCCAGAAGAAAGCTTGGGATTTGTTTCTTTCATTCTGGAGTTCTTTTTGTGAACTGCACCCATGTCTAGCGCATGAAGTGGGAGGAGCAGTGCAACTTGACCTAACCCTCTTGAGACCACTTCAATCAAGAAGTGAATGTGTCCTTCTAGATTTTAGTTGACTGCAGACCCTTCCTGCTATGACTGCTGCTACCAAAAAACCATTTTCTTCCTCCTGAATTCTAAACTAGGGAGCTTTCCTGGGGTTCCCTATGTCCTTACTGATACCCACTTCCATGTTTCAGTATTTCTTGAGTCTAGGTCAGAGGATACTGGAGGAAACTCACCACCAGTTCCATGATATTTTGGATTCTGGTCTTCTTCGCCAATCTACCTGCCATTATCTTCTTTTGAGTCCTCAAAGTGCTTCTCTGTGCACACAGGAAGGTTTAATAGCTTATTCTACTTTATCTAAAACTAGAAATCCTGGATTGATGATTTTGAATTCATGGTAAAAATGGAGTCAAATCCATGATTCTATTTTCAGTGAAGAAAAATGTGGCTGGCATAATTGTGTAACAAGAAGATTATGATCAGACCAGAATATTTTCTTGCTGAGTAAACCAGGGCATCAATGTATATGTGTGGCATTATATAAATATGGTATAACTTTTTTCTATTTTAATATTTGTTCCAGTATTATATACTTTTGTAGCTAGTACCTCTGAGTTATAAAATGAATTAATGCATTTCTATTGACTCATTAAAAAAATACATAATCCCCTTCATGTCTGTCCATCTCTTCCTGTGCTACTATTCTGAATAGATATTTTGATAGCTGTCAATACCATTTATGAAAATACTTCCAATATTATCTTGTCAATTGATTCTATTTATCCAACCCTAAAAAATTATTTGTTCATTGTGCAGGGCAAAAAGAACAACAGATTGATTTTTCACAGTAATTTTCATGTTTCTTTTCTGAGATCACTCCTCATTACAGTTTTGCTCAAAATATATGTGCTGTTGCCAATAACATTCTCTGCATCCTTTCAGAGAATTCCTCTTATGTTACCCACTGTCAACTCAGTTTTATTATTGTTTGAACACTGGAGCCGCCTAATGTAACTACTTTTGAACACTGTTACTTTTATGAGAAAAAAAAAAGTCCCTTGGTGTTCATCTCATCTGTGTGTCCTATCCTTACATCCAAACTTTTGCTTTCTACATTAGGAACATTCCAGAATTATCTATTTTGTCTCCTGTACCCAAACATAACATTGCGGTTTTTAGGAAGGATTGGAAGGAGAGTTCCCTGGTTACTTTCAGCATTCTGTCTAGCAGGAAATCTTTTATTGCCATATGCAGTTAAAGAGAAAAAGGTTAACAGCTAGCCTCAGGGAAGTCTGACGGTGTGGTACTTGCTTTTTTTGTTCCTTTCTTTGTAATATTAAGTCAGGGAATTGTTAGGAATTTACCTATTCTAAGGAGGATGGAGCAGGGATAGCAAGGGAGGGAGGAGAAAAAGAGGGAACAAGAATGAATGAGTGAAAATATCTGACTGATCAAGACTAGGTCAAACCTGTATAGATGAGAAAATACACATCACAGGTCTGACCAACTAGGCATAGAATGTGAAAGGGCATAAACCTGGTTACATACTCAATCACTTTTTAATGTATGTTGTAAGTCAGAATGAATGGGATGTCATGAGAGTCAAGAGATCAATGAGGGCTCTGCTCGCTTGGTAAGGATGCTGTTTGTTTCCTGTGCTGAATTTCTCTTCAATGTGGTAAACTCGGTGCTGGCTAAAACTATTAAGCTCTGTCAGTTTGATCCTCAAACTAAACCCAAGATTATTGCGGCTAATAACACAGAAAAGCTATTTAAGCAGTTTTATTTTCACAGCTAAGTTCCTCAATTTAATTTTTTTTTCATAGAAGTATGCAGAACAAGAGGATGAGCTGTTTATTACTTAGTTTCTAATTTACCTGGGAATTATGTTTGGTTTTGAGAAAACCCTATTGAATAACACACAGTATATATTTGTCAATACTTCCATGTTGTGTGCTTCTCAATATGGAAAAACAGAGCAAGTTATCATCAAAATGGGTTTTGCCTGAAACTCAGTAGTTATGGAAATGGATGTGTTGTGGGTCTCATTTCAAAATGATCTTGCCAGTGCTTTGGTAACTGAGTAATATTTTCCAGTAATACTTAAAATTATAGCTAAAAATTTAAATATCTTAAAATAAAACTTGTTCTCTTATAATTCTTTGCTATTGTAAATTGTGGGTTTCTATCTCATGATACAATGCATGGTTTGAATTTTTCCAAAATGAATAATCACTAATTAAACTTGAATTTAACAAGAGCTATACAATTTAGATAGCATTACCAACTCAATGGACATGAGTTTGAGCAAACTCTGGGAGACAGTGAAGGACAGAGGAGCCTGGCATTGTTGCATGGGGCACAGGGTTGCAAAGAGTCAACATGAATGAACAAAAACAAAATACAATTTAGAAAGAAATTTGCAGCACTACTGCCTGCAATGTAGAGAATTAAGAATTCAGATATATCCCCTATTCACAGAAAATACTCAGATGCAAGAAAATCATAACATAATACATGGTAATTAACTACAGAGTTCAACAGAAAATACATGAAACTTCTGGGGATAGAGAAAAGTAAGATGAAACTTAAAAAAAAATTTAAACATAATTTGATGCCAGTTTAACTCTAAAGGTCAAGACAGTAACAGGAATTAGGAATTTTGCATTATTTGTAATGAACAGACCTAGAGAAGATGAGATACTAGAGTTTATACTGGTACAAAATAGACTCTGACCTCAGATGCATAAGTAAGACCAGGCACTTTTAAGTGTTACAGTTTCAATGAAGGTGTAAATGGGGGGGAAATTGTCTAGAAAGTGATTCAATGAAGAAAACTCTTAGTTTCTGTTCCTTTTCTATGTCCTCTAGGCAAGAGTCTTCTAGGCTTTCCTGTTATCTCATATTGCTGGGTTTTGAATTTACATTCCCCCTAAATCTGAGCCACCACCACTCCCAAATTTGAGAAATTTTCAGACCGGTGGCACACTGAAGGTGTGCTAATAACACATTATTTGGCACATTGTGACATCATTCAGAGTCAAATTAAAATATTTTTTCTGGAGAAAAACATAATCCAAGTCATTCAAGATTGCCCAGTGGTAGCCTATTAAACATGAATTTGCAATGTGAAGTTGCCAAAGACAGGAGAAAAAAATCCATTGTAATTGAAAGTATTAGCAGAAGAAATTTACCAAGAGATTTATCCCCTTGACATAGATACACACACTAACTCAGTCCAGGGAAACCTCAGACTATCAGAGGCAAAGGGAAGATCTAAAGGAAGCCAGAGATCAAAGCCAGATTATCTATGAGGAAGAATAAATGAAACAGCACATTTTCTAGGGTTTATAATTATGTCATAGACAATGCAATATTCTTTGCAATGTGCTAAGAGGAAATATCTATCATTCCAGACTGATAAACTGAGAGCAAATATGAGAGAAATGCACCTTCAGATAATACTACTCAGAGATTTACCATCAAAAAACAAGAAGAAATAAACATTTCAAAGAACAAAACTATCCCAGATGAAAAATCTGAGATGTAAGAAGGAATGATGAGGGCAGAATTTTAAGTTTTTAACTGAAACGAAAGAAACACGAATAATATTTCATTTGTGGTGTTAACAATAACAACATAAGGAAGTTCTAGCAAGCAAATAACACTAACTTATAATCAGGGTTTCTGATGTTAATAAAAATATTTCAAACTTGCTTGATTCAAAATGATGGTAAATAAATTTTTAACTTCAGATATTATTTTGGTAAGCTTGATAAGTTTGGATATAAAATATCAAGACCAACAATACACACAGAGAATAGAATGTTTAATTCTCAAACCAACAGAATAAAACTAGAAATAAGAGAGTATTTAAAACTTAGGTTTTAGTAAAAAACTTAGAAGAGGGAGTACAGGAGTTTTGATTGCTGGAAGAGACAGAGAGACAGAGAAGAGGAAGAAGAAAAAGGACATAGAGAAACAGAAAGATTGAATCCTGACTCCTAGTTCCTGTCGTCAAGTCACCTTTGATAATGTGTTCAAAATGCAGCTATTTCTAACTTACAAAGCTCTTCTTTTCATTTTTAATGAGACAATAAAGACACAGAAACAGTCCCCATATAATCAAAATATTTAAAATAATTTAAAATAAACTAAATAAAAATGTATTCACTAGGAGCTAAGAAAATTCTAATTTGGTAGTATTTAAGATACTGTTTTAGAGGTAGTATTGCTATTCGTGATACATTTGTACTTATTTTACATTTTTGGTCTCCACATATTGCAAATAAAATCTGGGAGCCAAAGCAATTATATGTTATCATTTCCTTTTAAGACTAATAAAAATACAGTTGAGAAACTCAAAAATAGAGATTGGTAGTGTTGAAATAAATTTTTCCTATGATTAAGACCCTGTGTACTGAAAATTCATATTGCACATTAATTTCC
The DNA here is from genome assembly GCA_007570785.1 of Antilocapra americana. Taxonomy (NCBI): domain Eukaryota; kingdom Metazoa; phylum Chordata; class Mammalia; order Artiodactyla; family Antilocapridae; genus Antilocapra; species Antilocapra americana. The sequence continues at coordinate 2,653,060 of ML663566.1, forward strand.
ACACCTGAACTGTATATGCATATTTTTGTAACCTCTAAAGATATAAGACAAATTAAATTGACTAAATTCATAGTATATACCATACAATGCCATAGACCGATATCTGTCATTTTATTTAGTCTCCATAGCAAGTTTAAAGTATTATTCCCATGTTGCCTATGAGGGTATCTATTCAGATTAGAAGTGTCTTGTCAAACTGGTAGAGCCAAGGTTCACAACTAGATCTTTCTGAATCCAAAGCCTTTGCCTTAGTTAACTACAACTCAGTAGCTCAATAGAAACAGTTAAACAGTCAGTGCTAAACTAAACAGAAAGTAACAAATTCCCCTATTTCATTAAATTCGGTTAATGATGTTATACCAAAGAGAATTTCCCTAAAAAATTAAAACTGTTTTTGTTTAGTTGCTCAGTTGTGTCCAACTCTTTTGCAACCCCACAGACTGTAACCCACCAGGCTCCTCTGTCCGTCAGATTTCCCAGTCAAGAATACTAAAGAGTTGCCATTTCCTTCTTCAGAGATCTTCCTGACCCAAGGATCGAACACATGTCTCCTGCTTCACAGATGGACTCTTTTCCACTGAGCCACCAGGGAAGCCCCCTATTTAAATTGTATCCATACCATTAATCTTATTTCTCCCAGAATGACTGTTTTGGTCAACATATAGAATTATGCTAAGAAAGAGTTCCCATTTCAAATTAATGTGTGCATTTCAATATGCATGGCTCAAACATGGCTCATCTAGATGAGAATTTTTAAGAACACAACTTCTGCAGAAACTCTTAAAAAACACACCAGGAACCTGTGGAGTTTGTGTTAAGAAAAGGAGAGCTGCACACTTGGAGGCCTGGAAAGGGGGCCGGATCCATGTGAATTTAAAAGGCAACCAACAGGTTTTCTGTCATTTATTTTTGAGAGAACAGTCATTGGTTTGACATACTGAAGTCAGCTCAGGGTGAGGCGGCTTTATTTTATGCCTATCAGACAGGAAAAATTATTCCCTATCCTCCTAATAGGGAGTCAAAGCAAACTCCGAGACTGGATAGAAATAATGGACTAGACAGTGGTGTGGGGATTTCCAGGCACTGTTAACAAGAGGTAGGTTTCCTTCACTTATGAAACACTAAAAATTGTGTTTGAAATTCAACAATATTTACTTTTATTCACCTAGCTCTCCCAACGAAGGGGCCGATTACTCCCTAGTATCGTGTTCACAGGATTGTCTGCTTGAGTTTGACTCTGTTGCCTATAATACCGTCCCTTTGATCAAATACATAGCTAGACACTTTCAAGGTCTAATCAATTATTAACAGACTTAGTGCGCTACTACTTTATTAAAAATGAGAAAGAAAACAGAAAATGCAAAGTTGCCATCATTAGAAATTTACGATGTATTTAAGCATACACAGTTTTTTGTGTGTGCAAAATACTGAACCTATACCTGATTTTTACAAATGGTGTTGTTGGACTTCAAGAAAGATAAAATGAACGCCTTTTAGTTCCAGATCACAGCATGCAAAAAGAAATATCAAAGGGACAGGAGTCTGCCTTTTTGAGGTCAGACTTAAATGACGTAGACTGTGGACTGAAAAGATAAAAAAAAAACTGTGAAGTTGAAGAAAGAATGATTCTGCAATTATGGAGGCTAAGGATATATTTTAACCAAATTCAGTAAAAAAGAACCTCTTTTGAACCCACAGAGGACAAAATTGAGGGCATAAGGGGAAATATTACTTGACACAGTATAATAATTTTACAAGGTTTACTTTTCTTGTCAGAATTGATATAGTCTGAATTTATAATAGATTAAGAAGATTTAGGAAACAATTTGAATGGAAGTGGTAAAGAAGTAGTTTGAAAAAATGGATAGTTTGAGAGTGTACTACTTTGTTTTAAGCGTAATATTCAGGGGGAAAAAATTCTACAATCTATATGTTGGTATCTACTAGAGGAAAAATTCTGACTTGGATAACCTACATGTTTTACAAACATAATATTTCTTTCATATTCCATTATCATGTTATCATGGAATCCTGCTAGGCCAGAAAAATGATTATGGAAAACATGCTCTCCCTGTATATGAGGAGAACCTTTATTTTCATGTGAGAAAATATGGATTAAATAAACTTCTTTAGACATACAGATGGCCAGAACACTCATAAACAGTTGTCCAGCATCACTAATTTTAAGAGAAATCCTAATCAAAACTACAATGATGTATATCACTTCACACCTGTTACAACATCCATCAAAAGTCTACAAACAATACACGCTTGAGAGGATATAGAGAAAAGGGAAGCCTCCTACACTGCTGAGAGAAATACAAATTGGTACACCCACTGTTGAGAACAGTATGGAGGTTCCTTACAAAATGAAAAATAGAGCTACCATATGACCCTGCAACCCCATTCCTGGCCTTATATCCAGAGAAAATAATAATCTGAAAACATTTATGCACTGCAGTGTTCAGTGGAGCCCTATTTATGGTAGACAGGACATGGAAGTAACTTAAATGTCCATCAACAGAGGAATGGATAAAGATGACATGCATATCAACAATGAAATATTGCTCAGCCATAAAAAGGAACAAAATAATGCCATCTGCAGCAACATGGATGGACCTAGAGATTGTCAGAGAGAGTGATGTAAGTCAGACACAGAAAGACAAATATCATATGGTATCACTTACATGTGGAGTCTATAAAAAAGTACACATGAACTTATTTGTAAGACAGAAGTAGAGTCGCAGATGTAGAAAACAAGCTTATGGCAACCATGGAAGAAGAGGGGGAGGGAAAACTGGGAGATTGGGACTGACATAACACTATATGTAAAATAGATAACAAATAAGAACCTACTGTATAGCACAGAGAATTATACTCAATACTCTGTAAAGGCCTATATGGGAAAAGAATGTTTAAAAAGAGTGGATACATGTGTATGTATACTTGATTCATTTTGCTGTCTACCTGAAACTAAGATAGCTTTGTAAACTAACTGTGCTCTAATAAAAAATTCTGAAATTTTTTGTAGCATATAAATCATTAATTTGAATATATACATAGAACATTATAATATATATTAATTGAAGATTTTAAAATATACTAACTTTAGAAGTGGAGTCAATGGTTGACATTTAATCATATAAAATAATTCTTGTTTTTCCTTTTGGCAGGTTACATTTTTGTGACTTTGAAGACAGAAGTCACAGCTCTTTGCAGGATAGCTTGTGATATGTTGAATCCATCAAAACTAATTAGGATAACATTTCTATCAAACTATCTCAAACAGTTTTCAAATTCATATTTTAATTAATATAGATATGATAGTAAACCATTAGCACAGGTTTAATCCTGAAATAATCTGTAGTTGAGTAGATGTCTCCTGACAAGAAAACGTTAACAGTTGGATTTGTCACTTAAGCAGAAATTTATAGTTCATACATTAAAAATTTCACCTGAGTCTTCCCAGTTTCCCTAGGCGTCCTGGCTTTATTCTACCTCATTCTATGTCCTTTTCATGTGACACAGTTGCATAGTTTTTTCATGTATATATGTATATACATATACATATACACACACTCCTTTTCATGATAATAAGCACAAAGATTTCCACTGAACTTGCATTTTCACCCTAAAGCAGGATAGCCATTACATTTTCTGGGATTTATTGGACTATTATTAATATGGATTTAACTCAATACACTTTTTGCTCAATTATTTTTAAGCTATTCTTTTTTTTAAGTCCACAACATGGTTAATTCCTTCCTACATCTTTATCTGGACTAAATACAGATAATGTTAGAACTAGTCATAGAGACAAATAGGGGAAAAATACAATTTACAAAGCACTTTTTTATATATTAGCCACTGTGACCCTAAATAGTCCCACTGGGACAGGCATTATTCACATGTTTATATTAGAATTAAGGAAACAGAAGCATACTGAAGTGTTTAAAATGACAGAACCAGATTTCTAACTCTAAACCGTGTGGGAATACCTTACATTCCTCTATAAAGTATAGCAGGGATCCTGATGAATGGACAAGCACTTTGGTGAGGTCCCACATATTTTTTATCAGTAATTATTTGCCCATTTATTTATCTGAAAAATATACATTAATATTCTAAAATGTACAAAGCACTGTAATCAACATTGGAGAAGCTGAAAAGATTATTTTTCACAGGGAAAATAAAGACATTTAAAATAATCCAACAGAAATGGGCAAAGTCTGGAAGTTACTTGGGGATTGCTGTAGAAATTCAGAAAGAAACATGAACAATTCAGCCTGGAGATTTTAGGAGAGAATGCACTTAAATATTGAACTGGGAATAAATAAGAAAAATAAGAATGTACCACAAGAGTGTAAAAACCATGCCAGGAAAAAAGGATCAGTATGTGAGGGGAAAAAAAAAAATATCAGTAATGTTAAGGACAATTTACAAGAAACTTGCCCTACATTACCCCCTGTTAGGAACTGATATTTAATTGTTTTTGAGATTGAAATACCATCCTATTTTCTGATTTTCACATTCAGCTGAGTCTCTGGCTTGTGAATTAGTGAATTAGACTTTAGTCCCGGCCCTATGTAACCTCCAGGTATAATCAATATTTTGTATTTCTAGACAAGCAAAAGAACAAGGTGATATTTACTCATCAATGCTGCAGGGAATGTGAAAAAAGTAAGCTCATATTCTGAGATCTTCTGAAAATAGGTATTGCAATATCTGGGTGATTTTTGGAGACCATCTATGTTTCAAGTATCCCTATAAGGACATTCCTAACCTCCTTCAGGTATCTATCCGCTATAATCCCCCATTTCTTAGAACTTGTTCTCTATTCCTCATAAAACAGCAACATCAACACCCAATCTCAACCCAAACTTTCTATGTTATCTTACCCATCTTCCTCATGACATCTCATCATCATCTGACACATATTAAACCATTTGGTGGTTTCTGTTCTGCCCTTTCTCCACTAGACTAGAAGCTCCGTGAGGCCAGAGAACTGGTTAGTTGTAACATGTATATGTAGCAAATTGTACATTGCCCAACACACTAATATTCAATAAATATTAATTAAATAATTAGGTTGGTGGATGGACATAAAAAATAAAATATCCCGGCAGATAAAGTTGTTGCTGTTTTTTCAGGGGTTAAATCAGGATCCTTAGTCATTGGATCAGATTTCAGGTGTACAAGAGCCATCTTGAATTTCAGTTTTTCTCTACTCCATGATTATAAATAGTGTCAAAGAGAAAGAAACAAAGATCCTGATTAAATTGCAAGTATGCTGTCATGTTGTTGTTTTAGTTGCTAAATTGTGTACGACTCTTTGTAACCCTGTGGACTGTAACCCACCAGGCTCCTCTGTCCATGGGATTTTCCAAGAAAAGATACTGGGAGTGAGCTGCTATTTCCTTCTCCAGGGCATCTTACCGACCCAGAGATTGAACCTGGGTCTCCTGCATTGGTGGGTGGAATCTTTACCACTAACACATCAGGGTCTTGACCTGTATGCAGGAGAAGAAGCAACATTTAGAACTGGACATGGAACAACAAACTGGTTCAAAATTGAGAAAGGATTACATCAAGGCTATATATTGTTACCCTGTTTATTTAACATATGCAGAGAACATCAGGCAAACTGCCAGGCTGAATGAAGCACAAGCTGGAATAAATATTGCAGGAGAAATATCAATAACCTCTAGATATACAGATGACACCATCCTTAAGACAGAAAGTGAAGAGGAACTAAATAGCCTCTTGATGAAAGTGAAAAAGAATAGTGAAAAAACTGACTTAAAACTCAACATTCAAAAAACGAAGATCATGGCATCTGGTCCCTTCAGTTCATGGCAAATAGATGGGGAGACAATGGAAAAAGTGACAGACTTTATTTTGGGGGGCTCCAATATCACTACAGATGGTGACTGCAGCCATGAAATTAAAAGGTGCTTGCTCCTTGGAAGAAAAGCTATGACCAGCCTAGAGAGCATATTAAAAAGCAGAGACATTACTTTGTCCACAAAGGTTCATATAGTCAAAACTATGGTTTTTCCAGTAGTCATTTATGGATGTGAGACCATACATGGTCTTTCATTTGGACCATAAAGAAAGCTGAGCACCAAAGAATTGATGCTTTTGAACTGTGGTGTTGGAGAAGCCTCTTGAGAGCCCCTTGGACTGCAAGGAGATCCAACCAGTCCATCCTAAAGGAAATTAACCCTGAATATTCATTGGAAGGACTGATGCTCAAGCTGAAATTCCAATACTTTGGCCACCTGATGCAGAGAACTGACTCATTTGAAAAGACCCTGATGCTGGGAAAGACTGAAAGCAAGGGGAGAAGGGGACAGCAAAGGATGAGACGGTTGAATGGCATCACCTACTCAATGGACATGAGTTTGAGCAAGCTCCAGGAGTTGGTCATGGACAGGGAAGCCTGGCATGCTTCAGTTCATGGGGTCACAAAAAGTCAGACACTACTAAGCCACTGAAGTGAACTGAAGCCACCAGGGAAACTCACAAATATGCTGACTTAAATACAAATAATTGAGTTGATTAGAAAATAACTGATATTAATATCATTGTCCAGGACTGAACTTTAAATGGCTCCCCCAAAGTTTACTTGTTAAAAAACTGTTTCTAATGTTTCATTTGTTAACAGAAGAGTTTTTATCAAGACTTTAAATGATATTTTCATGAAATGCTATCAGTGCATTTGTCCACATAGGCATGGTTAGCTTTCCAGAGGGCAGTTTCACAAACAGAATTAATTTTAGTCGATTTCACTTTCAAAGCCCCAATCATCATGAATCAAGTGAAATGGAACGCCTGCAGGAGCCCACCACCTATGACACAGAATGACTGCAAATTCTGAACATATGCACTGTAAACACTTGGCCTTATATCATTATATTTCCTGTCTGGCTTTGAATGAGTTCTGCCCTGCAGGACTATTAGCAAACAACAAAAATGTTAGCAATTCACAAGCCAAGGGATAACTAACCTACTTAACTATGTCATCCCTTCGGACATATAAAAAATGCTAGCAGTTAAGCAAGTTGATGTATCAGCACACCTTATAACGGAGAGATTTTTGCAAGAATATGCACTTATACTAAATATTACTGTTCCCATCACTGCCTAGAATTTATGTAATTTAATTAACTTAAGCTTCAGTGGCATTTTGGAATTGGAAGAGGTTCTGAAGTAAGTATTGTATAGGATCTACTTACCATTCTATCATGGAAGAGAGATGCATAAATCTAAGGCTTTCAGTAAGATCATGCTTTAATATAAATTAGTTTGGAAAGTTTGAGACTGTTTAATAAGCTTGATGTCTTTATATAACAGAGTCATAGTCATAATGTGGAAAATCTCTTGAACTGAACTCATAGAATACACACATCCATCCATACATATGTATATATGTGGAGATATACATATATATATAAATGCATACATATATATACACATATATGCATACACAAATACCTCAACATGTATGTGTATGCCATGTGTTTACATTTTTTTTTTTCAGTATGATATACAAAGAGAGCATGTGTGTGCATGTTAGTGGGTGTGAATGCTCTAATTCTTTGTGACCTCACGACTGTAGCCCATAAGGCTCTTCAGTCCCAGGGATTTTAATGGCAAGACTACTGCAGTGGGTTACCATGCCCTTCTCCAGGGATCTTCCCAGCCCAGGAACTGAACTCACATCTCTTGTGTATCCTTCTTGGGCAGGTGGATTCCTCACCTGCGGAGCCACCTGGGAAGCCCAATATACAGATAGAAAAATACAAATATAAGTGCATAGTTTGAATTTAAACTATGTACTCTGACCCACATCAAGAAATAGAAGTTGACATTCTCAAGAGTCCCTGTCAATTCCTTTCTGGGCAACAATCCCAGTAATGGTATCCACTACTTGTACTTCTTACTACAGACATTAGTCTTTTCTGTTTTTGTATAAAGTCTAAGTTTGGAGCCATGACATTCTTTACAGGAAAGTGATGCAGTATGGACAAAGGTTGAGATACTTGGCCTGAGATACTGTTATGATCCTTGATATTATTATAAGAATAAATTTAGTTTATGTCAAAAAACAACAAAACTGTATAAACAATCAAATGGGAGGTTTTATTATGATTCATTTTTCTTTTCCTTTCAACAGTCTCTCCAATAAGGTTAAATAAATACTGCATCCATTTTTCCTAAAACTTTTACTTATGGCTATTAAGCAAATACATCAAAAAAGATAATGATATCACAACTCAGGTACATATACTCTGAAGTGAGAGACTATTTCTTATTCATCTCTATTTTTCAGTGGTAAAAGCAAAGTATTTGTAATAAAATCTAAGGAACTAAAAAAGCAAGCAAACCTTAAGTGAATGAGTGACTGATTCTAGAACACTGATGAGAACACTATCAATCACACCCCATCAGGCTGAGAGAGCACAAAAGCTTTTCATGTTCAATGAGGACTTGTATTGTGCCCAAACTTGTTCCAAGTGACTTTGCTTGCAATCAACTTATTTGACCATAATAAATCCATGAAATGAGCATCTTCATTATTCTCAAACCCATTTTACAGATGTGTACAGTGGGTCACAGGGCTTCCCAGGTGGGACTAGTGGTAAAGAACCTGCCTGCCAATGCAGGAGACATAAGAGACACAAGCTTGAACCCTGGGTCAGGGAGATTCCCTGGAGGAGGGCACAGCAACTCACTCCAGCATTCTAGCCTGGAGAATCCCATGGACAGAGAAGCCTGGTGGGCAACAGTCTATAGTGTTGCAAAGAGTTGGACATGACTGAAGCGACTTAGCACACACAGTGGGTCAGAAGGTTACTAGCTCCAACTAGTAAGCCAGAAGGTTACCAGCACACAACTAGTAAGTAGTGGATCCAGAATTCAATCGTGGCAGCTCGACTCCCAAGTTTGAACTCAATGCTGATTTTTTACAAACATGGGTGTACTTGATGCCCTTGAGAAAGAGGATGAGTTTGACGATGCTGATGTGGATGAATGATAAGAAAGCATGTCATGTCCTTTTAGGATAAAAGTTACCCTTCAGACCACATGCATACAACACTTTGATTAATTTTTCCCAATTACATGATATATTAGGTAGGAATAATGCTATCTCAAGGGCCATGATAGGCTATATAGAAATGAATCACAAGATGTAAAAAACACTCTAAGTAACAGTAAAAATTAGGCAACTAAAAGAGGACAAAGGAACCCGGCTCTGGCAGCAAACAGTGTAGCATAAATAACTTGTATTTCCCTGTGTTGGACTTAGAAATTTATGCAGAACCTGGGTCAGGGCCAGGATTTTGGATTTTATGACTATTCCTTAGAAGAGAAACCAGTACTTCAATTGGCAATAAATCGAATCAACAATATCATCTATTAAATTCACAATATCATCTATTCTATTAATAATGACATTTATTATGGACTAATTTATTTCTCACAGGGATTCCACAAGTAACAAAAGAAAATTAATATTAACTTTATCACGTTGACACAGTAACTGTCCAACTGGGACTTTATCGGGATAAGGAACATAAATAGCATTTTTAAAATGGCTTGAAGTAAATACTCCACGGTTGAATGGTATAATGCATTGTTCTCTGAAAGACAGAAAAAAATGAGTGCTCTCCAATCATTGAAACAAATGGAGGTTCATATTTAGAAGTGGCCAATCTCATAATCATACCATCTTATTCATAAGTTACTATCCTATATTAAAAATGCACATGGTGTATCATGACGACACGCCTTGGTGAATCATGACAAAGCAATTTCAGAAACAACTAAGTATATAAATAGTCTCCTGACTGCAAATTCCCTTCAGACTCTAGCAATTACAGTCACAAATTCACTCTGTCCCTGTCATTTAGTTGTCATTTGTACCAGTGGTCTCCTGAGAAAACCCGTTTCTCACCTTGGGACATCCTTCATCCTCCTCTAAAGCACTCTGCTAACTTCCCAGAGATGATGATCAAAAATCTGAATGCATTAAATCAATGAGAATTTCCAGAATGATAAAAATGCAGTATACCTGTGCTGAAAGGATAGCCACTAACCACATGAAACCAATGAGCACTTGACATGGGGCTGATGTGACTAAAAATCTGAATTTTTAATTTTAATTAATTTTAGTTAACTTTAAATTTCAATAGTCACATGTAACTAGTCATTGGACAGTGAGACACTAAGTATATTAGAAATTATAATGAGCCTTATCTCCATTCTTATTGGTTTCTTTCATGGAAATAACCAAACATTTTTAAATGGTCAAAAAGACAAATGTAAAGTTAAGATGGATTTTTGGATGTCAAGAACTAAAACACTATAAATTTTCAATTGATTTCCACTTTTCAACTCCTCACATTAACAAACTTTTTCTTCTTCTTGAAAGAATTGTACTTCTTAAAGCATGTCCTATGCAGTTTAAATTTTGCAAATTTTAAGCCACAATCACTATTATTATAGTGAATGTACGGCATATATATTACGGTATATGTATATATAATTAGAGTGATATCAACAGAAAAGAAAACGTTTATCTAAGGATAATGATGTGAAGAGTCTACTCATTGGAAAACACTTTGATGCTGGGAAAGATTGAGGGCATGAAGAGAAGGGGGTGATAGAGGATGTAATGGTTGGATGAGATGGTTGAGCAGACTCCACGAGATAGTGAAGCCTGGTGTGCTACAGTCCATGGGGCTGCAAAAAGTCAGACATGAGTTAGTGACTAAACAACAACAAAGATATTAGAAAGTACACATCACTTATCAGTATATTCCTTAATAGGAATCAGACAAGAGTATGTTTTGTTCTCACTGAGATCCGTCTGTCAATTTCATCTGACAGCCCATGTAATTGAGTCAGGTGACTATCATGTTAACCAGCATTAGATGTTTTGATTAGTCTGATAAATTCCAAATTAGAGAAAGCATTCAAGCTGCAGTGAGACAATGCAGAATGTGATGGGGCATGTGGTAGTTGTAGTTATTTAATACTAAAATTAGAACTCTGGATCGTTTAGACTTTTAAGTGAATTTGCAGCCTGAATAATCCATAATTGCTGCCTTGGATTAGTCCATCTAACTACATTAAGTTTCAAATGTCCCTTTTCATTTTACTTACCTATTGTAAGGTAGGTCTGTAATGACTCAAGGTGGCATCATGATATTTTAACAACCACCTTATTATGGTACTTTTACCATCTAGAAATATCTTGATTATTCAGTTAATAAATCTAGTTGGAGTTCACTGCTCAATTATTGTTTGCCTAATTCTGCTATAGTTGCCATAACTGAAACGGGACAAAAATAAAGAGTGACTTCTTCTGCTCTCAATGAACCTGTGATGTCTTAGAGACAAAATAAAAACCTTTAAAAATCAGAGAAAAAGAATTTTTCTATGAGACCAAGAACTGTATCTTGATTTTCCTGTCACTTCCTTATCTCTGGTCCTTATTTTGAATTCACAATTAGAATTCAAAACGTATTTGTTGATAGATGGTGAATAAGTAAGAATTTAATGGTATGATTTTACCTGAAATGTTAACTTCCTGCAATATCACTAATATTATGTCATTCATATTTAGAAAGAAACACGAATAACACAAAATCTTGCACAGAAATTATTTGTATAAGTTTGCAATGTTTTCTACTTTCTACAGCCTGATCTTCACCAAATTCCCAAAACTCACTTCCCATTTCATCCTCTACTTCCTATGTAATCTCAGGTTGTGAAATTTTGTCTGTGTGTCTGACTTACCCTTCTGTATCAACCTGCTTCAATAAGTTTTGTTCACTAAACCTGAAATGTCTTATCTTCCAACATCCCTTTAATATCATCTTTCACATCCACATTCAAGGTGTAGATGACATATAAGAACCCAAATTCACTTGTCTCTGGTCTTTCTAAAGAGTATAGTTTTTACATTTTTTATGATGGTCATCTCATTATTTCTTTTCCACTAGATTAGACAATTTGAATGTAAGAAGTGTTACTGTTGCCTGTTTGTTTTTTACCCATTATTCCTTCACTTTATAGATATGAGCAATACAATATTGGGTAAAAATGGATCTAGTTTCCACTATAATGGACCTTTTAACTTAAAAGAGGCATTAATCAGATAACCACACAAATAAGTGCACAATAGCAGCTAGACTGGAAAGCCAAACGTTTGTTAAATAATTTTTTTTTCTCTGTAAGCAATGCTTGAGAAGACAAGGCAGTCAAGGATTTTTATCTGAATTCTAACTTCAGTGAGAAGTGATTAGTCAAAAAACAAGAGGTTAATAAAAAACATTTTTAGAAGATTATGCTGGCTGCATAATGGTAAAAAATAAAACAGGGGTGAGTCTGACACGAAATTGACTGAAGGGGGAAAATTAGGTGGTTATTTCAGCAATTGGAAAGAGAGAAGATGTTAGATTGAAACAGAATATTGATTGTGGACATGAAGGTCCACAACTTCAAAATATAACTTTGAAAGGCAACAATGAAGCTTCCTGGTAGATGGGAAATACTGGGCATCATGGCAGACACCATCTGCTACAGGCCCAGCTCACCAATACCTTATTATACCCAATACCCCAACATCTGCTATTCACCCTACGTCTCAGCAGTTGCCCCACCTCCCACGTTCCAATTCTTGTTCTATATCCAGCATTCCCTCATGGCCTGTATCCATAGTCCATTCTTCTTCAGCCTCCCTCTTCCCTTCCAACAGATTCTATCTTTTCCTGCTAATGACAGAGAGCAATGGATCTTAGAAAGGAAAACATCTCTTGCTTCGGGCCCATGGCATAGACTGTGATTGTCTAATACTGATGACATTTAAATTATTTTTGATTACTGATTGATACAGGGTGGTCATGGATAAAGTCTGGATAAAAAGATACAGACAAATGTCAACTTGTTAGGGCTTCTAGGAAGGCATATGATTTCCTAATAGAACAGGACAAACTCAGCTGGCATGTTTCTTTCCCCCATTTTTGCCCTTTCACATTTATATCAGTTTCCTATGATTGCTATGACATGACCACAAGCTTAGTGCCTTAAAAGGGCACACATTTATTATCTCACAGTTCTGGAGTTCAGACGCCTGAAATGGGACTCACTGGGATAAAATCATCTGGAGGTTCTAGGGAAAAATCTGTTAGTGTGTGTGTCCTCCCACATCCATATAAGAAGTCACCCATATTCCCTTGATTCTTGGCTTCCTATCATCTTTAAAGTCAGCATCTGCCAGATGAATTGTTCTCACTCTGTATCACACTCCTTTCATCACCACCTCTCCTTCTGAATCTCCAGACTCCTTTTACTCATAAGGACTCCTGTGGTTATAGTGGGTTCACCCAGATAACCCAGGATCATCTCTCCATCTCAAAATCTTTAACTTATTCCCATGTAAAAAGTCTTGTTTGCTATGCTAGGCAGCATTTCACAAGTTCTCACCATGAGGACATAACCGTCTTTGGAGAGGGGCATTTTTATCCCTACCACAGTGTTTTCCATTCTTAGAATGAAACATGATATCTAATAATAGAATAGTTTGCCACAGCACAACAGCATGAAGGAAAGATCATCCTCAAATGCAAGTACTATACGGCCACTGGAAGGGTGTTCAGTTCAGTTCAGTAACTCAGTCATGTCCAACTCTTTGCAACCCCATGGACTGCAGCATACCAGGCTTCCCTGTCCATCCCCAACTCCCAGAGTTTACTCAAACTAATGTCCATCAAGTCAGTGATACCATCCAACCACCTCATTCTCTGTCATCCCCTTCTCCTCCCACCTTCAATCTTTCCCAGCATCAGGGTCTTTTCTAATGAGTCAGTCCTTCGCATCAAGTGGCCAAAGTACTGGAGTTTCAGTTTCAGCATCCGTCCTTCCAATGAATATTCAGGATTGATTTCCTTTAGGATAAATTGGTTAGATCACCTTGCTGTACAAGGGACTCTCAAGAGTCTTCTCCAACACCACAGTTCAAAAGCATCAATTCTTCAGCCTTCAGCTTTCTTTATAATCCAGCTCTCACATCCATATCCAACTACTGGAAAAACCATAGCTTTGACTAGATGGACCTTTGTTGGCAGAGTAATGTCTCTGCTTTTTAATATGCTGTCTAGGTTGGTCATAGCTTTCCTTCCAAGGAGCAAGCACCTTTTAATTTCATGGCTGCAGTCACCATCTGCACTTTGGAGCCCAAGGAAATAAAGTCTGTCACTGTTTCCACTATTTCCCCATCTATCTGCCATGAACTGATAGGACTGGAAGCCATGATCTTACTTTTCTGAATGTTGAGTTTTAAGCCAAATTTTCACTCTCCTCATTCACTTTCATCAAGAGGCTTTTTAGTTCTTCTTCGCTTTCTGCCATAAGGGTGGTGTCATCTGTACATCTGAGGTTACTGATATTTCTCCCAGAAATCTTGATTCCAGCTTGTGCTTCATGTAGCCCAGCATTTCATCCAGCCCAGATGGTTATTAGTAGAAGTCTATTTCAGTGACATGGTAAACTCTTCTCTTATAGCTGTTCACAGTAAGAAATATATTTTTATGCTATAACCCACTATGTGTCACAGGCTTTATTTTGAAAAAAAAAAAGTATTGCCCTAAGAATAAAAATCATTTTAAGTTTTAAAACTCTGTGTTTCTGTTTTCTTCACATTGTACTGTACTTAATTTGAAATATGTAAACAAATCAGTGCTCACACTGATAAAAATCAAGTCAGTACTGAATTCCAGAAACATCTTGTCAGTCAGTTGCTACTTCCTGAAATTCCCCATCTTTCCACTGAAGATGCTGTTTCATTCTACTTTTTCCACTTTGTGTTTTCTTGTAACTGTCCTGCATCCCTCTGTCCTCTAACTGTAGTTACCTCAAGGAATTTTACTTTTAAAAATGTTGACCAGGATTTATAGAGAACTGCCTTTTACATCATGACCTACTACTATACACAGGCATAGTTGGTTCTCAACTGTAATTTTCTCAATTAAATTTAAGAATAATTGTTATGTGGATTCAGGAACTCCATTCCTATTAGATGCCAACTGCTTTGTGTGCCAGAACCCATAGTCTTGCATTTGCTGAGGATTTATCCTAGACAATCATCTAATCTCTTTTCTGCATCATTTTTTTTCTTTCTACTGTATTATGCCCTAAACTTGTGTTCTTTTATGCCTATCAAAAAAGAAGAAAAAAATTAAAAAAAAAAACCAAGAGGATCAATTTCATTAACTACAAAGCTCCCTCCTCCTCTGCCAGTTTTCTTCTGCTACATCTAAAAGTTCTAGAATGAACTACCCATAACCACATTCTCCACTTTGTCAGCACCTTTCTGTTTACAATACTCTGATTGTGCTTTCATTGTCGGGAGCTCGACAACTTTTGTCAAGCTGAAAGCAGCTAAGTGCGACGGCAGCTCTTTTCCTGTCCATAAAATTAGAGATGCTTTCAACACAGTTTATCACTCTCTTCTATGCTAAAGGCCTTCTTCTCATGGCTTCAGGAACCCCATCTTCTCCTTTTTTTTTTTCTCCTAGTCACTGATACTCTCTCCTTTGCAAGGTTCTAGACCCTTTCCTGGATCCTTTACTCTTTTTCCATATACAAATATAGACTCTTGACTCAATCTAATCTCTGGGTTTTAACTAGCGTAGAAATAGGATTGTCAAGTCTAAATCTCAAATTTTGAACTTTCTGGAACTATGACTTGTATAAGTAACTACAGAGTCGTCATCTCCAAATGTATAAGAATTTTAGAGGTACTTACAGTCTAAAGATGTACTTAAAGGGTACCTTTTCAGTACTCTTTATTTTCTAATTTTGCCTAATTAACATCGAGAAAAAAAATGAGTGACCCATTTTCACACCTGTGATTATCAGGCACAGAATAGAGATGCCTGTAACACAGCACCATTAGCTATGCATTATTAGGACCAAAAAAAAGTGTGAATCCAAAGTGCAAGATTTCTTTTCTGTTTGCTGGGACAGTTCAATGTTGGCCAAAGTCCTACTGTCCAGATCTCTGGCCCTCAAGCCCTGTGGCGGAGCTCATTCCATCCCATGCCAAGTAACACAGCAGAGGCTAAACTACATTGCCCTTCAACTTTCCCAAATAATTCAATCTGATGTGGCCATTTTCTTCTTTTCTCTCCCTGTGCTGATGTACTTTAACATGTTCTCCAACTTGATTATATTTCAGTTTATTGATTAAAAATGACCAGTGGGATATTAAGTTCATGCCAAGTTGGGCATAATCACTTAGTGAATGATCACTTTTGTAGAAAATCAACACTCCAGTGTCTGACTCTATAAATGATTCCATCAAATAGTTGCTGTTCATTCAGTACTTACTGAGACTTAGGTCGTTTATGCAAATTTCTAAAGCCTCAAGACTCAAAGCAGATTTCCAAAAATATTTTGATTGAACAATGTAGTTTCTTCAACAGAATTGTCTTCATTGGCAAGCTTTTTAAAGATCAAAGAGAGATTGCAGCCTTTGACAACCAACATCTGAAGGTTTATATTAACTATTACAGAACACATTTTCCACATAACATTTTTTTCTCTGCCTAGTCTTCATGCATTAAAGTTAATCATCAGAGTAAACAATTCAAAATGAGATTACAGCTAAAAATTGCAATGGCTAAACAAATTCTCCATGATCATGAGGATGACTCAATTAGAGCAAATTGCAGCTAAATGCAGGGCAGCAATGAGGGAAACAGGGAAATAGCAAGAGAAATTATCTGTATCAAAAACAAAGTTCTAATGCCAAAATATTTAAGAGTAGTGCAAAATGGTCTGGCTCAAGAAAATAAACCGAGTGCCAATGGTTTACAATCACAATGGTCACAAATGCCAGGTATTTTGAATACTTAGCATTTTGGCTGCCAAATAGTTTACTACGGAACAGCAATGATCTGAATGTAGACTGTGTATTGAAAAAATATTGCTTTTATTTTCCCCACAGCAATATCCAGCTCTAACTCAATGTTTGCTCTTTCATACCTACAAGCTTGAGAGAGCCTTTGTTATGAAGTGTAAGAGCATGAAAAGGACAGAAGTTCTGGGATTTAAACTTCATTGTTTATAGAAGAAATGTATGACCACTTTGATTTTTAGTTGATCTTCTTTTACACAGGACAGGATTTGGCTCTAAAATTATTTTTATAATAAAAGGTAGAATTTTCAGGGAAGAAATACCCTAATGCCCTAATTTCATGCTTTCAAATTCACAGACAATGGTCATTTAGCATCAGCCAATTCCAATCACCAGCCAGAGGGGGCCAAAGGCATGGCCCCCAGCCTCCTCTACCAGCTGCTGACAGATGGGGGACAAAGGAGAAAGCTGGGCAGGAAGCTTGCAGATGTCCCACAGACCAATGCCTGGGTTCTTCTGGCAACTACCTTCACTTATTCTGAGATACTGATCTCAGGACAGGACAGGTGGGACATGGCATTCTAAACAGTTTTAACTGGCAATAAAGGTCAGTGAAACTCTCAAAGAACAACCAGAGCCTAAAGTGGTTAAATCCAAAAAAATCATTCAAGAAAGCCAGACCTGGACAGCTGTTAAAATGGTAAACATATTTATTCTGGAACTGTTGGTTTAAGATAAACAAGATTTCAGCATAGAACTGAGCTCAATTCTGAATACAGCATGGGCATGGACAAATGAAGTTCCGCGCTGAAGAGTAGGGGGTGGGTTGGGGTGGGAGGTCTGTGGGAAGGACATCACTGAGAGCGAACAGCTGAGGTAAAAGGGAAATTCTGGTTTAGCAGACTTGACTGGGATGCCAAGGGAAGGTCAGGGTGATCACCTATCATCTGGGGGATGAAGAATTCAATCACATAATGAGGGTGATCAGATATTGAGGGTAGTGTAGTGCTGTGTTAGTCATTCAGCCTTGTCCGACTCTCTGTGATCCCACAGACTGTAGCCCACCAGGCTCCTCTGTCCATGGAATATTCCCAGGAAGAATATGTGAGTGAGTTGCCATTTCCTCCTCCAGGGGATCCTTCCTGACCCAGGGATCAAACCCAGGTCTTTACTATCTGAGCCACCAGGGATGGGAGGGTAAGGGATTATTACTAGACTGACTTAGCAGTGTTCCTGATACAACTGTGTGATTCAAGCCCAAGAAAGACGGATGTATTATCGAGGACTGGAGGTCTTAAAAGGAGCCTAAATCAAGTTCAGTTAAGGAGAGAGTCTTTGTCATATTATTTTTTAACAAAAGAGGCCAAATTGTATCTCATTCTCAAACCTTTTCCTTCCGCTTTCCTTTTGAGTATAAAGCCATGATTTCCCAACAGGATTGAGTCTTTTCATATTTGTATCTAAACATTTAGAGCACAAAAGGTATTTGTTCACCATTCAATATGTCAGGTTAATTTTACCTTCAACTATTTTTAGCACCAAATTTCTTCGCACGTCCTTAGTCTCTACAGTCTGTGAATATATTTCATAGTCACACTTAATGATGTAAAAACAATGGATAGTGTTTCCTATTTCCAGTATGACTAGAAAGACAATACACTGGTTTCCCTCACACTCAAAAATTAGTTTATGACTTTGTGGCAAGGCTTGAACTAAGGACATAATGTACTTTTTCCATAATCTCTCTGTGTTAGACTCCTAACCTCCAGAGTGGAGAATTCTGCCTGAATATATTTGAATAATTCCCCACACTCTTCACTTTGTTCAAACAGATCAAGCTCAAGTGTGTTTGGGTTGTTCACTCATTATATTAGGAAGCCTTAACTTAGGATTAGGTTACTCAGAAATATTTTCTAATATAACTCAATTTTACAGGACCAGAGTGCACTTGGAGTTCATTTTATAGCTATGGAGAACATGTATTTCTAATTTCTACTTGATCATTTTATTTTTCCCCATCGTAACTGAGAATTTTAATTCTGTGTCTGAAGAATTATATCATACAGATTTCCCTCAAAGCCATTTGGTATGAAGTACTCCTATTAGAAGCGAGCTGAGCATTTTGAATATATATTATTCATTTCTCAAGGGGACAGCCTTTCTCAGTAGATCATAATTTGAAGATCTACTACTACTGTGATTAATATGACTCCTCCCAATCACTATCTGAATTAAATGTAAATAGCTTCAGTAAAACAATTATTTGAAGTTTTCATTTTAAAACCTTTCTACCAAGAAACCAAATATACAGTAAAAGGTTACACGGCTCTGGCTGACAGATCCTCAGATGGATGGACCTATTACAGTCTATCCAAACAGGAAGGTCAGGTCACTCATTAAACCATGGTCAATAAAAATGGTGAGATAGGTTTTGTTCCAAGGACTGATAGCTGGATAATTTGACAAAAAGACAGGAAAGAACTGTGAAAAACCAGAAGATCAATGACTATTAATTTAAAGGCAACACATAGCCTAGAATGAAACCGTTTAGGTTGTTGTGTAGGATAATTACCATTTTCAATTAGCTGACATTTCACATAGCTTTGGGACCAAAGCAAGACAATAACCCTCGGCATCTAATCTCAGCTCTGCCTTTTGTCACTGATCTCCTGGTGCTGCTTCAAAGGCAAACCCAATAGTTTGTGAGCAATGGCTTTTTTTGTCATAAATAGCAAGAAGTGCAGAGAGTTCAAAGGAAGTTCAAGTGATATACACACTTAGACAAAATATCTCATGCTAATACTTCCCTGAGTGATTATTTTTTCCTGGCCATTTCACTAATAAGTATGTGCTTTTAATGCAATAGGGCACAAATTTTATTGTATTATGATGATACTATAAAAAATACAAGGGAAGTAGATATTCTAGTATGCAGATTTCTATCCTATCAGTATGTGTATAATTTACATAATCACTTTCCCCCCTGCTATATTGTAATACTGAAAAATTCACTTTCATTTACCTAATATCATGTTTGAAATTTGAAAGTATTATAAAATATTTTAGTTTAAAATAAATCAGCCATTTCCTATCTTAAATAAGATCCTCTAATTTGTTTAAGAGAACATGTAATAATACTGCTTTGGAAATAATACTGCTTTGGAAAGCTCATTCAGCACCAGGCCATTAGTCCAGAGACACAGGTTTGATGCTAGCCTGTTTTGTAGCTTGTATGATGTGTACCTCTACCAAAGATATAAATCACAAAGTTGGAGAGACACAGGGTAAGAAAATGTAAATACAGCATTACAACCATCACTCTTGAAACACAAAACTTCAAGTCTGTCTCTTACTTATGATCATTTGCCAGTAACATCATGTCTACGTTTGAATGATATTGAGACACTGGTAATAACTGAAAACAGACACTTATGAAAATATCTTAAAAGGTTCAGCCATGGTAAAGATCCAGACACCTGAAGAAGTCATGTGCTATATACTTTCGAGACAACAATCCATGGAATCTAGATGGGAAATGCTGCTCTGATCTACTCTGTAATTGTTAGCAACATCACAGGTGTCTCTTTTTCACAATTTTTCTTTAACCAGTAAATGGTCAATATTTTAGGTCCATCTTTTCATTTGATTCAGCTATGGTTGGAACGTCTGTGTTCCCTTAAAATTCAAATTATTAAATCCTAACCCCCAAAGTGAAAATACATGCGAGTTGACCCCTCCTGAGTGAGATTAGGGCACAATCTTCCCCGTTATGCCATGTCAGGTCATAGTAAAAAGATGACTGTCTAGGAAATGGGTCCTCAGACACTGGATACATCTGCACCTTGATCTTGGACTATCCAGTCTTCAGAACCATGAGAAATATATTTCTTCTGTTTATAAGCCACTCAGTTTATATTAGCAGCTAGAAGAGACTAAGATATCAGTGAAATTGTCTAAGAATCAATCATAAACAAGCCACTTTCCAACTGTATTGCTATGTTCACACGAAACTTCTGAATTGCACAGTAATTTTATGTGCTTAAGATTTTAATTTCACACCCTTCCGAGCCATGATTATACTGTCAATTAAGTAAGCCATTAACAAAATTGGAGAATCTTTACACATAACACTGCAGCACAAGTTACAATTAATTCTGACTTGACAATGTCTGAAATGCTTCCACTCACAAGATTTATCTTACTATATCTCAAGTCATCTATGCCTTTTTTTTGGTCTCCTTTTAATTCACCTACAAAAAAAGGTAGAGCAATTTAAAATCTAAGAAGTAAACGTGTGTTAAACCTTTGATGTGCTGAATAGTATTAGTCTATGGATTGTATTCTCTTAGCTTCTGAACAAGTTGCATGATTTAGAGCAATTGTCAAGAGACATTTGAATCTTTTTTTTTTTAATTTTCTTTACTTTATTGTGTTGGTTTTGCCATACATTGACATGAATCTGCTGTGGGTATACGTATGTTCCTCTTCCAGAACCCCCCTCCCTCCTCCCTCCCGATTCCCTCTCTCTGGATGTATTCTCTGAATGTATTCACCCCTTACGATCCATGCAACCCAAAGTCTCTCCAGTCCTGGCTGGTGTATCTATAAGTAGGGAGAGATGAGTAACCAAATGACTTCACTGCTCGTCTGAGCATCCCTTTCTATTCTAATGCTTGGAAAGTACCTATCACTCCACCTCCACGCTGTTCCCCACAAGTGCATATTCCACGATAAATTTAATCTATAGGTTAGACAAAAATAACTTCACTGCTTCCTTTCAGTAGAGCTCAGAGAAAAACTGATATCTAAAGATATGTTTAAAAAGCACCATTGAAGAAAATATAATAAAAAATAATTAAGGGAATATAAACAAATGAATAAATGAGTTTAGTTTACTTGTTCCTAATCCCCCTTTGAAAACTTACTTCTGGATCTCATATCCATACCATTTCCTACACTTGGGGTCAGAGCAATGGCCAACCTTTAGCCCCAACAAAGCATGGCCACCATTAAGGACAGACAGTGGGCCAGCCCAGCTGCAAGGAGGGTCTCCTCTGTGTCTCCCATCATGTGACAGTTAGTCTGCATTCCTTAACTCTCCCAACGCAAAGCCAGTAAGGAGAGTCTTCTTCACCAACCTGCCTCCCTCCATTTTTAATCTCTCACCAAAAGAACTAGCCTCTTCTCCCACATGATTGGTAGTACTTTAATGGTAAGAATAGATGTTCTCAGTCAAACTCCTAACATCCAGAGTGCCAAATAAGTCCCTCACCATCCCTTCAATACATAAAGAACCTGATGTTTATACATGCATGTTAATAGAATGTCCTGGTGCTACTGTGAAGATTGAAGCTGCATAATCAAAGGCTTTCAGGCATACCTATGCTTAGTCCTCAGTCATTAGGACTAAAGTCCTTAGTCCTTTGCAACCCCATGGACTGTACCTCACCAGGCTCCTCTGTCCATGGGAACTCTCCAGAAAAGAATACTAGAGTAGGTTGCCATGTTCTCCCTCCAGGGGATCTTCCCAGCCCAGGGATTGAACCCAGGTCTCCCTCATTGCAGGTTGATTCTTTAGTGACTGAGCCACCAGGGAAGCCATACCTATAATGATCAGACCTGCTTACAATGGTCAAAATGACCTTTTTTTTTAAGTGGTATAAGAATGATTAGAATGAGAAAGCTACTGCTCAGCAGTGGTCAAGAGAGGAAGATGCTGAATAGAGAGGTCAGTGGGAGGCCAAGCACATTACCTTCCATAACAGGTTTCCCTACTGTTCATCTCTTTCTTCTCAGAATCTTCCCTTTCCTCTTCTCAGATACAGAAAGCAATGGCAACCCACTCCAGTACTCTTGCTTGGAAAATTCCATGGACAGAGGAGCCTGGTGGGCTGCTGTCTATGGGATCGCTGAGTCAGACCCCATTCACTTTCACTTTTCACTTTCATGCACTGGAGAAGGAAATGGCAACCGACTCCAGTGTTCTTGCCTGGAGAATCCCAGTGACGGGGGAGCCTGGTGGGCTGCCATCTATGGGGTTGCACAGAGTTGGACACGACTGAAGTGACTTAGCAGCAGTAGCAGCTTCTCAGATACTTTAGGGCTATAGTCATTCATGTTCAGATAAAAGAAGGAAACAGGTAGAATATATAACTGAAAATCAACATAATGTTCATCAATTCAATAAAACACAACTGTGAACTCCATGCAATCTTCTTTGAAATACAAATTAATTTATTCAGCACATATTTACCTTATCTGTTGTAAAAGATACCTCTTTTTATATGACCATTTCATATGTATCCACCTTTATTCTCACAAATTAAATGCAATCTTTAAACATGCCCCATAGCTGGGTAAAAAATAAATAGGCTGAATTATTTAGTTCAAGTTCAAGGGAAAATTACTGTTTCAAAATTATTAAGAGCTCAAAAGCTCTTCTGGTACTGTAATATCAGCCTTTCTTTTATTTAGTACCTCAACTCATTTCTGATAGTTCTCAAATATTCACTGGACTATACTATGAATTCAGTTTTAATATCCTTAAGATACTTTGTCATGACAGAAAAGAAACAATTTCAATATTTAAATATGGTTTGTAAGTTGAGGCATCTGATACAGGGGTCCTGTGTGATTTGACTTATTATAAGACATGACATCATTACTTTTAAATAATAGCATTAATCCCTAGATTTTCCCCCATTGCCATTGATTACAAATTCAGGGCTATTCAAGAGATGCAGGAAATAAGGCCTTTAACATGGAAGTTAGGAGCAATTCAACAAATGTGCACTCGGTGTCTATCATGAGTGTTTGTGCTCAGTCACACAGTTGTTTCTGATTCGTTTTGACCCCATGGAATGTAGCCCTCCAGGCTCCTTTGTCTGTGGGATTTTTCAGGCAAGAATATAGCGTGTATTGCCATACAGCGCTACACAAAAGCATGATTATATAGTAATGGGTTAAATTCTAAAATGACTTAAATTTCTATACTTCAATTCAGAAATTATATAATGTGGAACAGATAAGACGGGCCCCATAAAAGAAATTAGGAAGTAAGGATTCTGTCTTGGTCACAATGCTATCTGATATATACCCCTAGATAAATGATATAACCTTTCTGTTATTTACTTTACAAAAAAGAAAACAAAGGTTTGAACTAGTCAACTTCCAAATCCCCTTTCAACTCTCATATCCTGTGATTAAGTAATATTGTAATGTGCTGTACTGTGTAATAACAGCATTAAAAATGGTATAAAACTTTAGGGAGGACAGAAACCTTATGATAACCTATTTGAATGTTTAAATGATGTAATAAACATTTTTTAAACAAAATTAGCAACATCTGTTCACTGAGACTACGAATATATGTTGCCAAATTCTGTACAGCTTGCCCTGTATCACACACTGGAAAATCAAGAATGAGGAAAGAAACAGTTAAATAAACAGTTTGAAGGCAGAGTGTAGATTCGGGTAGCAGAGACAGGACGCTATGAACACATTTCTGAACCACACGGTGAAGTCACTAAAACTGGCTCTCTGGAGGAAGTGAGCTGAAGCTAACACTGAAGGAACAGCAAGGCAGGTGAAAGCAGCAGGTGGCTTTCCCAGGTGGACAGGGCATGGAGACAGGATGACACCCTGTGGTTTCCAGGCACTGTGAGGAGTTCGGAATGGCTGGAGTATGACTGCAAACATGGTGAAGGCGCTCAGCCAACTCTGCTGTATCCTTCCATTAAACCACAAATAGGCTGTTTTTGTGTTTCATGAATCCTCTGTATGGGCAAACATGGTATAAAAAATCCAACTAATCACCCTTCCTGTAAAAGTATGGAAGGCTTTTTTTTTTTGTAAATAAACATACTTTCCAAATAATTATGTCTACCACAGGTTCCAGTTTATTGACAGCCCTGTCTCCAGAATCGAGGAAGTCCCAGTTCATGTCTCTTTGCTGTGTTTCAGATCAGATATTCTGTTTACCTAATACAGATTAGCGGAAATTGAAAAAGGCCAGTGGCTCTCTCTCTCCCCAACCTAACAAGGCTCTTTAGGTCTGCATTTCAAACAATCAACACTCTGTCCTAGAGTGAGACAGACCTTTTGTATATTTCCATGCACTTATCACAGATCTTTATTTAAACATTTCTCTTGTGAAGTTGTAATTTGCTATTTACAGGCTATTTGAAGGGAAGCGATAGCTTTGTATTCTCAAGTTTGTAGCACCTGGAATCTTGTTTAGATGAATCTATGAATCCATAACTGAAGCAACCAATTTATTACCTCCCCCTCCCCCAGGTAGTACATTATTTCTGCCTTGAAAACTTGGATTTCATGATATTATCTCTGAAACATTTAAACTCTTTTTTATTTTAATAACCTATAGAGACAAAAAGTGAGAGAATTAAGCTAGAAACACTAGGTTTAATTTATGACAGAAGAATAAACACTGAGCTCTCAAGCCCAGGAGTTTTCTTTCTTTGTATTCTTACTGGATGCCTCATATTCCAACATACGCATGCCTCTCACCACTATACTTCAAGGCAGTTTAAATATTCTGCTTCTGACAGCTGTTCAAACTGCATATACTTTCTTCATTGAAGAAATATATTTTGGAGAGAGATTTAATGTCTAGAATTCTCTATGGTGTTTCCAAAACTAAGTCTGTGTGCATGCTAAGTCACTTTAGTCATGTCCGACTCTGTGTGATCCCATGGACGTAGCCCACCAGCCCCCTCTGGCCATGGGATTCTCCAGGCAACAATACTGGAATGGGTTGCCATGCCCTCCTCCAGGGGATCTTCCTGACCCAAGAATCGAACCTGTATCTCTTATGTCTCCTGCACTGGCAGGCAGGTTTTTATCACCAGCACCACCTGTGAATCCCTGAAAAAACTAAGTCTACTTTCAGGCAAAACTGAGTAGCAGGTAACCTAGCAGTTAGGGCTACCAAGTGGCTCAGTGTTAAAGAATCTGCCTGCCAATGCAGGAGACACAGGTTTGATCCTTGCATCAGGAAGATCTCCTGGAGAAGGAAATGGTAATCCACTCCAGGATTCTTTCCTGGAAAATCCCACGGATTAAGGAGCCTGGCAGGCTACAGTCCATGGGGTCACGCAAAGTCAGATATGACTTAGTGACTGACAACAGCAACATAGCAGTTACGAACATGACAGCAGATATAGGGTGCTGACTTTTCTACATTGGGTTTCAGGCCTTCACTGATAAAATGGAGACAATAGAATCTGTATCATATTTATTTTGTATGTATGTATGTATGTGAGAATTAAAAAGAATGTACAACATGTATGTAGAACAGTGACGTAATAAATGCTCAATCTATTCATCTATTGGGACTGCCTTTTCTCTATAGGCTTGTATTTAGGAATAAGCATATGGAACTAAAAAGAAAGTTCTAGCCAGACTCACCTATAAGCATAAAATTAGATTTTTATACACCTGTGTGCTTAGATTTCCAATTTGACTACTCAGGAGTCATTCTGTGCTTTCTTTCAGATAAAGGTGAGTTTCTGTTTGTAATCCCTTCCCTCTCTTTGTTTGCAAATAACACCAATCATGCCTGAAAAGCTCAGATGATAAAGGTGAAATGTTTCAAGGTCCTCATTAGCTCTCCAAGCAGTCTTATGATGTTCAAATAACTTCTAAGAGTTTCTTCAAAAGCCACTTAAGAAAGGCTAACTCACATAACGCATCACAAAGCTTTATTGACAGATGGAAACTGGAATTGCTGTCCTCTCATTGGGAAATCAAGCCCTCTTTCCTCAGGCTTTTATTACAAAGGACAGCCCTGAGCAGCTTGAAGCCTGCATAGCATGGTGGGCACCAAACCTTCAATTAACACCTCATATCTGGTACCCTCTTCTATCTTCTCAATTGAATGAAAGTGTAATCTGCCTCATTTTCAGAAGGAAAAATGCTCTACTCACTGAAAATCTGATTTTTACTTGATGGTGTTTATGCCAACTTTATGACTATTTTTTACTTTAACTCAATATCCCACATCAGGAACCACAGAATTTCCAGGGAATACCATCCTGCTATGGACTCAACCTTCAGGGATAGACTGACCAAGAGTGAAATAAAATGTTATCACTTTTTTCTTACTCCATCATTGGCTTTTGATTAGAAGAAAAATCAGCTATGGTCAAAAGCCCTGGCTGTTATTGCTTCTATAAACTGTATATTTTATGACCATTGTTAAGACTCAGATGTAGCAACAATAGTATACTGAAAGAATGGATCAAAACCTCAAGTGATATATTGTAAACTACTGTTTTATTATCAATCTAATGCTTATTTTTGGTATTATTAAAATCACTGTTTGCCAAAGCATCTAAGTAAATTTGTCCAGTTATGCAAGGCTCCTTCACCAATGAAATTATCCTAGTGGTCACAAAGGGAGACTTTACTGTTTAAGATGAATGTTTAAGGATCATCACTGGGCTAAAGATTTGTAATAAAAATCCTTCTGTCAAATACTCGGGCATTTTTTTAATCAGCTGTTTTTCAAAAGTTGCAATGAAATCAAAATTAGTTTTTTGGGTAAAAAAACAATAGAGTTTTGCCTGAAGGAATCTCAGTGATTCAATCCATGTAGAAATGATGTAGCCATCCACCTCAGGAAAAATAGATAAATAAATCATGGTTGGGTTTTTAAGTCTCAGAACAGTGTTGATTCTCTATAAACTCATCTAATTTGTAAAGAATACAGAAAATCTCCCTCTGAATATGACAAAATACAAACACTAGGTCAAGTCAAATCACACTATCAAATTGTTTGACATCCAACTAACAATTCCTGTTGGAATAAATTTCACTTGGCCTACTTTAAAGCAAAAGCTTCTCTTTTTCTTAATCTATATTTCACTCATATGTGAGACTATTTGATTAGAAGCAATATTACATTAGAGTTGTTAGAACAGTTGCATAAAAACTGCCCATATTTGTTGTAAAAATTGCCATTAATAATGTATGCATTTGTACAATGTGTAGTCCATGTTTCAAATAAAGGTTCACATGAGAATTTAAGAATTGATTGCATAGTAAATTGTGTTTGACCTTCGAAAACCTGATAGTCCTTCTACTGTTTGGAGGAGAATAAATTTGCCAGCTCTGGCATCTCTCCTTATATTGGTTGCTGGGAAACACAGGAGTGAATATGCCATCTGTTACAACCACTTTACTAATCATTGTTATCAGCATATTTGCCTCTTTCCATTATGCTTATCTTGAACACAAATACCATTTAAATAGTTATGCATACATATAACAATTATATTTAGATATATAAATATATATGTAAATATGTACATATCTACATAATTATAATCTTCCTCAAATAATTTTTGGCAAGAGATAGAGTACCAATATACAAATATTTATTTTGTATAATTTTATTCTATCATGATGTACTATAAATTAAATGCCTTAACATGACTTTCAGAAGTTTCCATTTCTACTAATAATATGTACATTTGGAATACATAAATTCAAAATTTTCCATGGTTCTAAATGGACTTTTTGTACCACACAGGTTGCAATGTACAGTTGTAGAGGCTGTGCACTGCTCAACTCCAGAGGCACTAGTAGTCTCAGAGTCTAAGTAAATAGCACCATGCATAAGCAATATGACTAAATGTTGGCCCCATCATGTCTAAGTGCACAGATCTCCAAAGAAACTTGATGAGACTAATGTATGAAGGCATCCTTGACTCTGAATCCATCACTAAATTAACCATGGTGAAACTGATGGGAAATATTTGCACACAATTTCCATTTATTAAAACTTCTGTGACTATCTTTATTTAAGACTGATGGATAAAAATAAAGAAGCATGAAAAGACATAGTCTTACTAAAAATTTATGGATTTTGTGATTTATTTTCCTATAAATTTATTCCTGACTCTATAAATGTGTTCCTGCAAGATCTATATATAATTGTTTGGTGTAAAAAATATGGAAGTTTTCATGGTGGACATGAAATAGACTCACTTAAGTAGGTATCATTTGAAACAATTGGCTCATATGGATAGAGTGGACCTTAAGCAATGTATAAAACTTTGGATTTGAAGTAAAATGGTATAGAGCTGCACTAAAGTATGGAGTGTAGTGAGAATATCCTGGTCTCTCTAGTCAGCCAAGAGTGGTACATTACACAATGTAGAGCAAGTTACTCAACCTTCTTGAATTTGTGCCTGCTTAGAACACTGATGATGCCAATATTGGTCTTATCCTGCAAATGTTAATGAGAATGATGCCTGTACGGTAGTCAGCATGTGTATGTGTGCTTAGCTGCCAAATCACATCCAACTCTCTGCAACCCCATGGACTGAAGTCCACCAGGCTCCTCTGACCATAGGGTTTCCCAGGCAAGAATACTGGAGTGGGTTGCCATTTACTCCTTCACTGGACTTTCCCAAACCAGAGACTGAACACGTGTTTCCTGGGTCTGTTGCATTGACAGGCAGATTCTTTACCACTTGGACTTCCCTGGTGGCTCAGAGGGTAATGTGTCTGCCTACAACGTGGGAGATCCAGGTTCAATCCCTGAGTTGGGAAGATCTCCTGGAGAAGGAAATGGCAATCCACTCCAGTGTTCTTGCTTGGAAAATCCCATGGACGGAGGGGCCTGGTAGGCTACAGTTCATGGGGTAAAGAGTCAGACACGACTGCGTGACTTCACTTTGTCTTTGTTGGTCTTCTTTACTAACACTGAGCCTCCTGGGAAACCATCCTATAATTAAGGAACCCTTAAAATGTGCCCTCTAAATGGAGATCATTTAACATGGAAATATCCTTTAAAGATCACAGTAGCTTTATCCTAAAGCAATAAAATTCCATTCATTGTGCTGTTAATGCAGATGCTAATAAGTGATGGACTGATTGAATCTGACCAATCCATCCTAAAGGAAATCAGTCCTGAATATTCATTGGAAGGACTGATGCTGAAGGACTGATGTGGCCACCTGATGTAAAGAACTGACTATTGGAAAAGACCCTGATGCTGGGAAAGATTGAAGGCACAAGGAGAAGGGGGGGCCAGAGGAGGAGATGGTTGGATGACATCACCGACTCTATGGATATGGGTTTGAGGAAGCTCCGGGAGTTGGTGATGGACAGGGAAGCCTGGTGTGCTGCAGTCCATGGGGTCGCAGAGTCAGACATGACTGAACGACTGAACTGAACTGAATAAGGGATGAAGGGAGAGGGGTAATAGACTCAGAGAAGGGAGAGATGTAGCAATCCTTTGCTATGAGTAAGATGGGACAGAATTTGAATGCCTTGCCCAATAATGAAGTCAGGTATTAAGAGATCAGGCAGCCACCAACTTTCTGGGTATGAGGAACAACCAAGGCAGCTGACTGTCATTGAGTGAAGTGCAGAGAACTGCATCAGGCCCAGTTCAAAGAAAACAAAATTAGCATCTTGTACTGAAAACCCAGTGTTCTGTTTATAACCATACTGTCTCATGAAATTTAATGAAGGATGATCTAAATCTTGGGATAATTTTGATATTTCCCACATGCAAACCTGGCTTGTCTGAGCTTCCCAGTAAAGCTCTATCCTTGCTCTTCTTTTCTCTGAACCAAAACAGGTCCTAAACAGCCCTGGCACAGGTCCTTTTCATTCTGGTACTGCAAGGACATCCATTCAGTCAATATTAAAGGAAACCAACCCTGACTATTCATTGGACGGACTGATGCTAAAGCTGAAACTCCTATTCTTTGGCCACCTGATGAGAAGAGCCGACTCAACAGAAAAGTCCCTGATGCCCTTATGGAAAGACTGAAGGCAAAAGAAGTGGGCAACAGAGGATGAGATCATTAGATAGCATCACCGACTCAACGGACATGAATATAGCGAAGGACAGGGAACCCTAGTGCACTGCAGTCCATGGGGTCAAAAGTCTGACATCAATTAGCGAGTGAACAACAGCTGCAAATTCAAAACCCCGTACACTGTCACATATGCTCTTCACCTTTGTCACTTTCTGAGAGAAGCTTTGTAAGTTTTTTTAGAAAACAATCACAACATTCTTTTGAGGACTTCACCTAGTCCTGTGACTTTAAATGCCATCTATATTGGAACAACTTTTAGATTTCCAGCCCAGATCTCTTCCTTGAACTCTAGACTCATAGGTGTAGATTGTTTACTAAACATCTCTACATGGACATGCCAGAGGTATCTCAAATTCAACATTTTTAAAACCAAATTATTGCTCCTCCTGCCCTCCCTTCCCCAAACAAACAAACAAACTGGATCTGCAGTCTGTCCTGCTCGAGTTAATCTCAACTCCATCCTCTCAATTACTCAAGGCAAACACCTGGGAGTCAGCTGGAACTTTCTTTCACACTGTAAATTTCATCCACTGCCAAATTCTGCACCTTCATCCTGGGTCTGTTTCTTACCATTTTCAGCACCTCTACTGGTGTCATATTGAGTCACTTCACCATTATCTCTTACTTGGTATGCTAGAAAGCCTCATAAATGGTGCCTCTGCTTCCACATTGAACCCTGTGCCTAGTCTCAATATTGAAGCCAAACAAAATGGCCCTGTGAAAATGTAAACCAGAGCACAAGAATTTTTTGGCTCAAAACCCTCCAGTGGCTTCCTCTGTCACTCCAGTTAAATGCCCAACATTCACTCTCATTTGCAAAACCCCACACAGCTTGGCCTGTTGGTCTCTTTCTGATCATATTTCCTGGCAGTTGCCTGCTTCCTCTCTCAGGTCCAGCCTCACCATGCTGGGGCTCGAGGCCTTTCCCCGATATTACCTTTACCTCTCTCTCTCTCAGTTCTTCCTGAAGTATTACCTCCTCAGAAAGACTGTCTCCCTTAGTCTGTTTGGGCTACAATAAGTAACAGCCATAATCTGAGTGGCTTAGGGAACAAATATTTATTTCTCATAGTTCTGGAAGCTAAGGAGTCCAAGATAAAGATACCAGTGTATCTGGGGGCTGGTGAGGACCCTTCTCCTCATGTGCAGATAGAGATGAGAGAGAGTGAGTGAGCTTTCTTATTTTCTCTTCTTATAAGGGTACTAATCCCACCATGAGGGCCCCACTATCCTTACTGAATCACCTCCTAACGTACCTATTCCCAAGTACTTCACAATGAAGTTTCAGGATTCAACACAAGAATTTTGGAGAGACAGAAACATTAAGTCCATGGTACCTTCTCTTACCAGTTTATTTAAAATTAAACTTTTCCTTTGGCATACTCTCTATTTCATGATCTATTTGGTTCATTACACTTATCACCCTTTATCACACTATTTTGTTTTGTTATTGTCTGTTCACCTCAACCATATCATAAGCCCAATGAGGGAAGGAACTTTTATTATTTTTTTCCCATGTGCCTAAATCATGGCCTGAACCACATGAAAAGCTCAATACATATTTGTTAAATCAATATCATCTTTCTACTTCAAACAAATCCTCTGATTATTTTCCAGTTTTCTTTTCTGTACTTTCAATCTTAGCATCTTTCCTGTATATTTGAAACTACAGAGAAGAGAATATATTTCACTTAGTTTTACCAAGTATAAAACTTACAGGATTTATTTTTCATTCTCCTTGATGTTTTTGATTGAATTCCAGAAAAGCAAGAAAATGCTAACTTACACAGTCATGTGCATGGAGATCTGACCAGTCTGTTTTTAAGACCAAGTGTCCCTTCCTTTGCAATGTTTCTAAATTTCAGTCATATTTCATAGTTTCCCAGCTAACCTCTCAGCTAGTCTAACTCTAATTCTTTTCCTGTAATACATCCCGTACTTCACACTGGAAAAACACAAACTTACTTCTGTAACCCTGGGATCTAGAATTCTCTATTGAATTTTTAGATTTTTTTTTAATCTAGAATCAAAGTCTCTGAGGTTTGTGTTCTTACCTCTTATTGTGCTATGCTTAGTCACTCAGTGGTGTCCAACTTTTTGTGATTCCATGGACTGTAACCTGCCAGGCTCCTCTGTCCATGGGCTTATCCAGGAAAGAACATTGGAGTGGGTTCGCACGCCCTCCTTCAGGGGTTCTTCCCAACCCAGGTATCAAAGCTAGGTCTCCTTCATCTCAGGAAGATTCTTTACTGTCTGAGCCACCAGGGAAGCCTGCTATTACCTCTTAAACATGTTTGAATTTTACTTTCACTCAGACTCTATTCTTCTTCTACTTCAATTAATACTCTCGGTCATCATCTTTTCCCTCTCCATTTCCTCAAACACTAATCAGCCTTCAAGACCTAGTTCAGCTGAACATTCTTCTCAGAGCAATCAGCAGTTATTTCAGAGAATATTAGTCTCTTTCTCACTGGAATAATTGTTGTTAATATGAGAAATAACTGAGTATTCAGTTCTCCAGGGCAATTTATAAGCTCCTTGAACACTATATAAGGATTCAACTTTCTTCATTATTTTCTGATATGTGTTATCTTAAAAGCTAGTGGCTGTTTTTTATTCATCTGACAGAGAAAAATGCCTAGCTCACATGGACCACTTAATTTTTCCTTGCAGAAAGAATAAAATGAAAGAAAAGGAAATGGAAAAGAAGGAGGACAAGAAAGAAAAAGAAAGGAGAGGAGAGGAGAAGAAAATGGCCAGAATGGCCTTATTTCTTGAATTCTATGTATGTTACTTGTCTTGTGTATTCTGGTTTTTCTTTATTTTTTTTTTTGCTTCTTAAAATGCATTGAGCTTGTGAAGAGACATAAAACTAAATGCATATTAACTTTTAAGAACAATGCAATAAAACATAATACAAATCATGTCCTTTAAATGTCCAAACAAGTAATTAGTTTTATATAAACGCAATTGAAAAGTAAAGATTTTATTGTACAGTTGAGTTATGATTATGGCATATTAAGATGAAGATTATATGATAATCCAAATTAAGATTATTTATATGCAAATGGTTTTATTCATAAGAAATGATTATATGATACTATGCCTCTTAAAAGTACCTCAATGATTTTCCGTGAATTTTTTATTGAAATTCTACCAGTTGTGCTATTTGGTGGAGATGTAAAGATAAACTTAAAACCTGAACTTCAACTTACAGGAAATCAGTCTTAAGGGGAAGAGAGACATCTTTCCTATTGCTACAGCATCATGTTTTACTTTTAAAAAGCTATAGTTCACTAGAGGTCTTAAACTAGAGAGGAAGATAGAGAAAAGAAAAGTGAAATTTTAGTTTTAAATAGTAATAAAAGAAGCCTACAGGTTATACACCAAAATCTGTCAAAGATAAGAAATATGCCTTTCGTACGGTTAACCAGGCATAAAGGTAGAAAATTATTAAACAAAGCAAAGGAAAATTTGAAAATAATATATGCATTCAAAAGAACATTTTAGAATGGTAAAATATTTGGTGCATCCAGGCTGTCGATTCTATGCAACAGATTTCTCATTTTGCCACAAGGAACAATCGTCCAGCTGTCAAGGGGAAATTTGTTATATTTGAACCAACTTCCTCTGTGCCAAGAACAAGGTCAGAAGTAAAGGAAAATAATTCCTGTCACTTATTGGATTTGACAGTAAATTACTCTTTGATGAACAGATGGACTTCAAGTGATTTAAATTCATAATCAAAGTGTAATCATGAGGAACAGTGATTTGGAATCTTCTGTCAACTGATCAGTGAAGGACATATCTTGAACACCCATCACCAAATCCTGTGTTGCTCCCTGAGAACTGGTCCACCATCACAGGAAATGTTATCAACACTCTACCAAAATTATGTGGACAGATCTGCAAGTGTGTGATTCATTTCTATAATATCTTTCCTATATAAACTGGATCTTCTTTTCAAAAGGATGTAGATACTTCAAAAAGCAAAACTGTAGCTTTTTTTCTGTAAAATTTAGTAAGTATTTTTGGACAAAGTTGATAATATCCATTAGTAAATATGCATATATCTGAACATGCTAAATTATAAACCTATAATGATTACATTAGTGTAGATGGATTAATAACCACAGCATCACTGAAATCTCCTATAATAGGCAACCACAGAGTATGTCTGTCTTTCAAAGACAGTGTATACCAAGTGCTTAGAAAGAGCTCAGTATATGTTAGCACTGTGTTTATTCATGAAATGGTAGTGATGACACTAATGATGATAAAGAAGTATCTGGATAAGCATATGCTGAGAGACAGGGAAAGATTGTCTAATTATGAATCTGCAGCCCATTTATAGAGAGGCTCAGTGCTCTTCTTCTGATGGTGAATAGTTTTATTGCTGACTGCTGGATCTTTGATTATTCAGATCAAGTGATAGGACCCCTCCATCACAGAATGCAGCAGTATCTAACCACACTAGGGAAGCACCTCCCTTTTGACTCAATAGTATCCAATTTATGTTCAGGCTGTGAACGTGTGGGTTCAATTTTACCTTTATAAATAATTACCAGTCATACACACAGAACTTTGTGAAGTCCATTTTAATGCACTCAGTTGAAATTATACCTCATAACATTCTAAATTCTCATGTATATTTGTATGTTTCTATGTATGTTAGTTGCTCAGTTGTGTCCGACTCCTTGTGGGCTACAGCCCACCAGGCTCCTCTGTCCATGGAATTCTCCAGGCAAGAATACTGGAGTGGGTTGCCATTCCCTTCTCCAGGGAATCATCCCGACTCAGGTATCAAACGTGGGTCTCCCTCCTGTATGTTTCCAACTTCCTACTGAATGCCTTATGTTCTAAATTCTCATGTATACTACTATTTGTGTGTTTCTAGTTCTACTAAATATTCATTGGAAGGACTATTGCTAAAGTCCGATATTTTGGCCACATGCTGCCAAGAGCCAACTCATTGGAAAAGACCCTGATGCTGGGAAAGACTGAAGGCAAAAGAGAAGGGGGCAGCAGAGGACGAGATGGTCACATAGCATTACAGGCTCAACAGACATGAATCTGAGCCAACTCCAGGAGATATCGGAGGACAGAGGAGCCTGCCATGCTGCAGTCCATAAGGCTGCAAAGAGTCAAACGTAACTTAGTGACTGAACAGCAACTTTCTATTATGTTTCTTGGTTTGTCCATATGCTCATAGGCTACATAGGCTTGAATACTTTCTCTGCTCCAGGGAGCTCAAATTTACCTGCCAAAAATAAAATCTAAAGTCAGGGTGGGTAAAAAGGAAAGAAAACAACTAAGTGGAAAAGAAGAGCAAATACTGAGGAGTGGCCCTACGAGATAGTAAAACAAAGATAGAAAGCATCAGTACTCCAAACAATATGGCCCATGAGCAAATGGATGAACCAAGAGCTCTTCTCAAAATAATTTTCTTCTGTTTCCTCCTCTTCTTTGTATCCTTCCTTTTATTCTCCCTTTCTCTTTCAACAAAAAATAAACGGTTAGCATCTGTTAAGTAATACACTGTATTTCAGAGATATAATAATGTACAGTGAGTGTTCCCTACTTCTTAAGAATATATAGACCAGTATATTGAATTAGGCATGCATAAAATAAAGCATTATAATCATTTATGAGGGACACAACAGAAGTTTTTCTAATTAGAAAGTTTCCCTACATGAACATTTGCTCTAAAATAAATTGGATTCCCTCAGTGTAATGTTTCTGAAGAAGAATTCATTCTTTTAATTTGTGGAAATTCTATGAAGGACTGAATGTTTCCACCTCTCTTAATCATATTAGATTTAGAAACAGCACGTCAGTACCTCATACTTAGGCACAATTAAGGACAGGAAGGACATAATAGTTCTATGTGGGATGGCATAAAGATAGTCAAGATTTTAGCAAAACAATATAACATTCCATGTAATTTAAGGGAGAGAAAAGAGCTCCATTTTGAGTTGGAGAGATACACAAGGCCAAGTTATGAAGATTTGGATATCATGATAAAGAGCTGGGCTTTATCCCATGGTCTTGGGAGAGTTCTTCCAATCTTGTAAGATGAGGGTAGCCTTACCACCTCCATATTTTGTATAGAGCACTGTGTTAACACAAAGCAGTGTTTACAAAAAGGGAAATCTTCTCCTTCAGAAAGCGCTAGTCACTCAGTTGTGTCCTATTCTTTCTGACCTCATGAATTATATCCCATCAGGCTCCTCTGTCCCTGGGATTCTGCAAGCACGAATACTAGAGCGGGTTGCCATTTCTATCTCCAGGGAAACTTCCTGACCCAGGAATCAAATCCATGTCTAACACATTGCAGGCAGACTCTACCAACTGAACCACCAGAGGATATATGGAAATATCTGGAGATATTTTTGACTATCATAATCTGTGGTAAAGAAGGGCTCTGCTAGAATCTAATAAGTATGGACCACAGATGTTGCTCAATGTTTTTAAATGCACAGGGAAGCCCTCATAATAAAGACTTTTCTAGTCTAATATGTTACAGTGTTGAGGTTGTAAACCCTGATTAAGAGGATCAACTATGGGGTTGAAGTGAGAAAGCAGAAAATTAATTCAGCTTCAAGAATATTAAGGATGACAGCCTAATGGTATCAAAGAATTCAAATGAGAGGTTATGGAAATAAATGATGGTCGGCATGTGGTCTGTGCAGTCACACAGGGCTTCATGCTCAGAAGTCTCCACAAATGGCTTCAAGTTCTGCTCTTGTTGCACATACCTTTTTAGTATCTTAAACAAGGCATTCACATTTTCATTTTGTAACCAGTCCTAGGTGCTGGATTTTAGAATTGTTAAGGTGAATCAATGCTAAATGTGCAGTGCTGAAGGAAAGAAAGTAAATTTACTCAATGACAAATCTCTGATAATACTGTTATTAGCTAGGAGAAATAAGAAGCTTCTCTTTGGGGGAAAAGATAGTGAACACAGTTGGATGTACAATGATTTAGACCAACTTGTTGTATATTCAAGTAAAATTACACAGTAGACAGCATGCTGAGGGTGCAGAGAATTTCAGAAACAGTGTATCTCTAAGCACCTAGGGTTTCCCTGGTGGCCGGGTGGTAAAAATCTGCCTGTCAGTGCAGGAGATATATGTTTAAGCCCTGGTTCAGGATGATCCCCTGGAGAAGAAAACAGCAACCCACTCCAGTGTTCTTTCCTGGAGGACCCATGGAGCCTGGCGTGCTACAGTCTATGGGGTCACAAAGAGTCAGACATGACTTACCGACTAAACAACAAGCTCTGGGTAACATTCATTAGTGTTAAGAATCTAAGCTCTAGAGCAGAGAGGAAACAACCTACAATGATGTGGCAGTCAGTATCTGGAAAAATTCACTTCTGGCTAACAAACACTTCAAAGTCACAATGTATAGCTAGTATTTTTAACTTAGTTCAAAACACATAATGATTCTATCCTTTTTAAAAGATACTAAAATATTTTGATATATTTACATAAATGAGGTTATTTTTCTAATTTGCATATAGAAATTTTTCTATATTTGTATACAGAAATGTATTTGTTTTTAAATGCCTGTGTTTAGTGTTTTTTGAAGGTGTTTTAAGTATTTAAAGTTTGTGTTTGAATAAAAAGACTCAAAAGAAATGTACTCTTATTATTAAAAGAAACACTTTTCTGGTGACCTGAAATATGCAGTGTATATGAGGTTTTAGCTGAAATAGGAATATCATGTTCATTTTTTTTGTTGAAGGACTTCAGACACCACTACCACAGATGCTCAAATTTATAGCTTAGATTTTAATAACTGCTAGTCCTAAAATGGAGTGTAAAATATTTTAACAAAAATATATGCAATTTCAGAAGTTTTTAAAACTTATATTTTCATGTCTTAATTTGAGCAGTTATTATAGCCTCATTTTAACTAATTGACTTTTTCATACCTCTGATCGGTCGTGTAGTATCTTTTCTAGTCTTACTCCATTAAAATCCACTTGCAATAAATAATATTATAAAATCAGTATGTTTCTATGTTCCACAGATACTGCTTACATAGAGCTGCTTACAAAACATGCTTCTTGAA